>LN891120.1:257783-281595 GCA_900010015.1 Tuber aestivum | reverse complement strand
CCACCTATGCCGGATTCCATGCAGCTGCAAGATGCATCTCCGGCGGTCCTATCTATATTACTGATACCCCCGGTAACCATAACATCAACCTCATCAAACAAATTAGTGCCTATTCACCCAAAGGCTATACCGTCGCGCTCCGCCCAAGCTGTATTGCCCTGCCTACCGACCCATTCGTTGCTTACAACAGCAACCGTCTTCTGAAAGTTGGTAGTTTTTCTGGGGGTTGCGGGGGCTGTTCCATACTCGCTATATTCAACGTATCAGAAAGCCAGAATTCAGAACTTCTCCTTATAGATGACTTCCCAGGTATACTGCCTGAGCACGATTACATCATTCGCGCTCATACCTCGGGGGACGTCACTGCAATAACACCAGGAATCGGCTCCCTTATGCCTATAATATTACCTCAGTATGGCTGGGAGTTGTTCACAGCTGTACCTGTGGTCAAGATCAAGCCTCCCGAATCAACAGGGCATTTCACTTTTGGGGTCCTTGGTATTATCTCAGTAATGTCAGGGGTATCTGCCATCATACAGCAATCGGTAAACACCGAAACAGCGCATATCGCAGTAACTGTTACTCTAAAAGCCCTCGGTACTCTTGGTATTCTACCCCCCGCCATGAGGTGCTTGGTGTCTCCTAATAACTTTGTCCCATTCCCCAGGTTTCTACATTTCCGACCTTGCGTCGAGAGATATCAGTAAATTTCTTGTGACTATTGCCGGGAATGTTGTTCCCTTTCATACCGTGAGGAAGAGCCCTCAGAGCAACACCATCCTCGAGATTGATCTTGAAGCAGCCTGGAACGAGCTAAACCTCTCAGCCGGGTGGTCGAACGAAACATTAATTGGGTTTCATATGAAATAACTTCGCCAGCATTCCCGAAGTTAGTCACGATTTTCGATGTCATGCAGCCACTTTCTTACTACATCAATATTTTTCGGCGGCATTCGTGAGCGTTTTATCTACTACGATGCTATGTTATCAATCGCATGTTTTTGTGCCAACCCTAACTTCATGTTACTCATTGCGCTTTCACTTATGAGCGCTGCACAGTATGATACGGACATGGATAATCCAACAGCAGGCAACCGAATCCCGGGTGCTCCTTATCCAAGAATAAAAATCAAAAGCAGAATAGTCTGAAATAAAACCAGGTGCACAGTCGTAGAAATGGCAACTGCTGAGTTGCAGCCTGTATTTCTAGCGGTTAGTGTTCGAGGAACACCAAGAGCAATGCAACATCAAACCTATGACTTCGATGGAGCTTTACTCCATGACCTTACTCCAACATAGATCTCCTGGGTAGTGCTTGCATCCCCTGCAGAGATGATATTCGCTTTCCGCTCAAGAGCTTCGTTCAATAGTTCTAGATTGAATAATACAACTCTATAATAGTAGGTGCCTACAAATAAGCATGTGAAAAAGGAGGCAAAAACGGAGGAGAGGGTATAGGGTACTACAATAAAAAATACATGAATTAAAAATTAAAAATTACTAAATGTGCCAAGGTTCCTGCCCATTGTGTAACAACACGCAATTCCAAATCTTGCAGGACCTCTTCAAGGTGCCGGACAGCTCAATGCAAGATTTTTCATCAAAGCTTACGATGCAGCCACACTACTGATCAATACCCGACAAAAGGAGAGAAAGTTATGATGAAATTGAAGTCAGGATTGAGCTTGCATGTAAGGAGCTATCAAAAAAGTGAAAAACAGAATATGGCTGTGACTGCATAGGTGTTTGAAGTATCTGAAAGGCAATTAAGGACATGACGGAATAGCTGTCAAATGAAGACTAACTGAACAGCAGCCAACTATAATTACTAATTGTGCAAATAGTATGCTCAAGAGAAATCATCCAGTAGTGGACCCCCCTCACGCCCCCCCCCCCCCCCTCCGACCAACTGTGAGCTCAACTTGGACGAACCTTTTTCTTCACTAGTATCCAGAGCTTTATATAAGAACAAAAGGGTTTAGACTACAATCAAATAAATACTCATAATTCTGAAAATCTACTTGATTGGTTTAGTCGCTTCAAGTGATCATAGAACAAGAAGGGAATCCAGCTATGTTACGGAGGCAGTGGTACATAGTCGATGGTATGGTAACATGAAAGCGAAGTTCCCTAATCACTTCATATAATACCTAGTTTCATGGGAAGGCTATGGCACTAAGGAAAACTCTTGAGAGCCATATAAGATACTAGAAGGCACTGGCTTAGAAGCCATGAAAGATTTCCACTATTGGTATCCCCATAAACCCAGAGACTATAGGGTTGAGGGTGAACCAAACCAGGGAAATAAAAGACAATATTAGTGGACCTGGTCACTCCTCGGAGAGGAGGGGAGTAATGTAATGATACTGAGTTATAGAGCTATGGTAACCTAAGTCTACGGCCATACACAAGAGCATGAGGTCGGATAGTAGACTAGGCAGGCATGCTGGCGCATGTCCGAGGGATATCTGACGGTCCTGATATTCCAAAGAACAGAAGATACTTATAGGATAGGGGTATCTAAGTAGTGGAAGTAATGTGACTAGGTGTGCTCCGACCTAAGGATAGGTCCGAAGGGCGGGTGAGTTTCCCCTGTCTAGGAGGTCAAGTTACCCAACCATGGAGACTACTTTCATGTAACCATGGACATACTTACCCTACCTTTGGGACACTATTACCCTACCTTCCCGTAGAAATATTCTTGGAGGAATTTCGGGAAATGTTAGGATTGTTTACTCCGCAATGAGGATCGACACGCACTTGCTTGTACATTGATCGGAAGACTACGGGAGGAGCTATAATGCTCTGAACAAGCTGTAACTTGGTAGGATAACTCCTGACAGGTGCCTGCGGCCCCAGGGTTCGCCCCGGGCGTCATGGATCAACATGGGTGAAGTTGCAGTCATAGTAGTTAAATGGTGTCTATGAAGGGACGTCTATAACACAGTATCCATTGCTCCTGTCCACCCGACCGGATGCGGTTCACAGGATGTCCAAGGGGGCCAAGGTGGGAAGGTCAGGTACCTTCTCCCAGAAGAACAGAGTAAAACAGACCAGAACTGACGGAGTTAGCATGAGCTATCTGGAAGGATCCCCAGAGTAGTGCCGGGTAGTGTGGGAGACATCAGGGAAGCTTTTATGCCAATCAAGTCTACACGTGCCCCTTTGCCGCAGGCCCTTTGTAGGTTGTTTGAGGACTCTAATAGCATGATACTTATCATGGTGAGTGGTGTACTGGGGGCAAGGGACCTTGGGTAGTGCCCATGGGTCCCGCCGCCACTACAGCTCTCCGCAGAAGCATCGTAGACTTCTAAGTTTGCAGTCAACATAGATAGAACTTAACTGGAAGACAGCTGATATCTACGAGTGCTTGCATGTGTCATAGGAAATAGGAAGAGAGTCATTTAGTTACCTTTCCTAGGCGCCTCGAGAGTTAGCCACTGGTGAGGCACCAATGCGCAGAAGTTTTCACTCTGGCAGATGTATTGGTAAACATCTCCCATGGAACTGAATTACATATAGGAGATTTCTACTAGAGTGCACTGACACCTAAGGCCTTTCGGGAATATGGAAATGATGCCGGGTAACCCTTACCAAGAAGGTCATACTCATTTTTGTCAGGGTAACCTGATAGGATAGTTTTTGGTATAAGTCAGACTAGTTAAAGATTATATGAGAACTCTCCTACCTCAACACAATCAACCTCCTCTTGAGAGACTTTAATTGAGATAAGCCATAGCTTAACAATATTAAGTTTTATGGTTTACTTTTACTCCTTACACTTTACAAGACCTGTGTTCGAGAGATTTGAAGTTTGGTGTGGTGCCATCCTTAGAAACCCTCTACCTGAGGGAGCTCCTCTTACAGCATGATGATGCATAAAATGTAACCAATAAACCCAAACACCAGGTAAGAAAAGCTCACTATAATCCCTTAATTGTGTCATGAAATATTAAATGAAATATGTATAATACATACTCCAGCTGTAGTAATGTTCATAGTCTAAAAGAAATACTAAGAGGAGGAATATATGATATTATCAAGGAGAATATATATATGAAACGAATTAGAAAATTCAACAAAGGCCCAGGATTCCAGAAGCCTGGGAGTTATCCCAGCCCTAACTTTATCCTTAACCTATTTATGGTCTGTGTAATTCACCTTGTACATCAGATCGATAATCTTATCCACCTATAGACTACTCTGGTTAGGGGTCATTACCAAGTTATTCCACTGGAGAAGATTCTTTTCCCAATTCACATTATCACTCCTGTGACTCTGCTCTAATCATTTACAGAAACCCTTTCATGTCCTTAGCAGCTCATCCTCTTGGAATTGCATTCCTCCTTGCTTAGCAACTTTATGGTAGATGTGTATATGCATTCCAAGGTACTAGTTGCATGCCTAGTCTTCAAGAAGAGGTATGACTAAGTTGATCTTATTCATGTCCATCAGACAACAATTGGAATAGTACTCAAACTTGACTTTGACCAAAATCAGACAACTAGCCAGATCTGCAATTATGCCATTAAATGGAGGAATGCCACATAGCTCCTCTGACTTCTGGTCTCTTGGCGTTGACATGGAACAAGATTGGTTTTGCAACCACTCTTGTAGTGCATCTGCCAGACAGTCATATCAGTCTTTCTTCTTGTCACCCCACCCATTACTACATGGTCCTAAAAAGGATATGATATTAGGTAGGCAATCAGTATCATCACCCACCCTATCATCACTGCCGGAATCACCCATACCCCCTCCGCCAGCCGCAAAGAATCTATAGTGCAAAGTGTACTTAAGGTGTACCAAGCTGTTACATCATGAAATGCTCACATTTTGCCACGCTTGAGGGTTAGATGATAAGAACAATAAGCTTGTAAAATCACAAGTTTAATTAGGATCTGAGTTAAGATTTTATGATACTGTTAATAATGTTTAAGAAGATTGAAACTATAAGTTTCTCATCTAGCTTATTCTATTTATAATAGAAAACATGATGGCAATTTGTTATTCTAAGAACAAATTGTATTTTCAATCAAATTATCATACAAATCATTTACACATCGGTATGACTTATAGTGCCGATTGGTGAGCCTCTCATATTCTGGTGAAGCATAAACTACCTTATTTTGATATGCTTCCATGATTCTCTGTGACTTTGCCCAATACTTCTAAATTGTCTTACTTGGTACACTACCTAATGATTCTGGTACCAAGCATTGTAATCCCTCCAAGTCATATATACAGTTCTCCCTAGTGCATGACTTTGCTGCTCCCCAGTAATATTCAATAAAATTAATCTCACAGTGGAATGCAAGGTAAAAGATAATTTCGTGGCCTGCTTCAAGAATTGCCTCTTCGATTTGGCTCTTTTGATTTTGAAAGTCAGGTTGTGACACCAGGAGTGCATGAGCATAAGAGGTACCACCATTTAAATATTGCCGATTAAGCTTGGGCTTCTTTCAAGTAGTTGATTTGATAGAACATTGTGCCTGAAAATGTAGAAGATAGTCTGGCCATAAGCCACACTCAGGTAGGACCTGTCATAATCCTTTAGGAGTTCCATCTGAGGAGCTCATTTCCTGTATATATCCACCATCAGGATGGTTCTTATCAACCATATAAGTGTCATGCATTTACTTACCATTCTTTCCACCAGGATCCAAATTCATCTCAGAAACTCTTAATGCATTATCTGCATATTTGAGGTGGTTTCTAGAATTATCAAAGGCAAATAAAATAAGGCTTTACAGCCAGGAAACTGAGCCTCAAAGCTAGGAATAGCTTTATGGAGAATTTGGACCAAAAGTCGGTTGGCAGTCTACCAAATATCTCCTCCACACTTGAGAACAACAGCTGCATCACTATCACCAAGCCTACCAATCGGAGTAAGGAAATCTGACACATGTAGGCCCTGTCCACAACCCTTTTTCCACAAGGGTCAATGTTTATTATATACCCAAATAAAGTGCAGTCCATCATTAGCGCTAAATGTACACTCATCTTGCGTAATCAGAATCAAAGGTTGAACCTTGCCAGACTGGTGCTTTGAATTGGGAATCATATTTTGGTTCTCATCCTATATCAGAAACTCAGACTGATAACATGCCATACGTTGTAGGAAAACTTCATCACTGTATTTCCTAACATCACCTCATTCATGGCTATCATTATAGATACCTTTGCAGTACTCCTTCGATTGAAATCCCAGCTTCTTGAGCCAGGATGCTGCAGTTGAAGAAGTAATAACCTTTTTGACTTGTCTGGCAGCATTGTTGGTATAATGATTTGAAATATCGGAATCGGGATCACTATTTCTCCAGTATACCACTACTGCTTTTGCTAAATTTCCGGAGTTGAGCTCTGTAATTTATAATAATTGGATCTTATTATTTAATTATAAAAGAGTGTGAATAACTTACTACCACCAACAAGATGTATATGCTCTCTTACAGCCAATAGAGTATTGGGATCCTCAAGTAAGCTTACAATCTGACGATGACTACTTGGATCTGGCTTTGGGATTTCTCTCCTTCTAACCCAGAGAACCTCATGTCTGATTGATGTGCTGCTTAACCTTTCTTCCCCATCTACTACCATCCACTACTCATTGAGCTAAGTCTTTTAGAGACAGCAGTACTGGTTCTGCTTCTGTAAATAAATCGGTACCCTTATGTACTCCCTGCTTATTTTTCACTTGTTGTTTTAGCAAGAGGTACACTTGGTAATGCCAAGTAAAATGCAGGCCTGAAAGCTTCCTTGATCCCTTTGTCTTTCTGGCAGAGATGACTTTATAAATCGACTCCATTGCTGATTCTAGAATTTCAAGTCTCTTGTGACATAGCTGAGTTTGTAAATCAAGTCTTTGTGGCCAGCTGGTATAAAGTTTTTGTAATTGATTATCATTGCTGGACAATTGTACATGATCTGCACTGGTCTTGAGATTGGTAGAACTTAGTAGAGAAATAGCGGCCAGCTCGGAAACGGTTTGAGATATTGCAGCCTTCTTGCGAGCACAAAACTGTCGGACCTATAGAGTACTGGGAGCAGGATTCTTCTTTGGTACAATTGCTTGTAGTTGGTTCTTCTACATTTAATTTTGTCAGTTGTAAGTGGTCAAAATATATGGCACCACTGAGCTCAACTCCACAATCTAAGAATTCAAAGTTCTACACCTGTTGGTTCTGTTTCTCCTGCTTAAGTCAAGCTCTGCAAGTACGACTTCGGAGTGTGCTATGGTTCACACTTGCCTGAGCTGGAGAGGGGGATGGATCCATATTTTCAGGCATTTTAGAGAATGCAATAGTAGAGTTTGTTAAACACAGATCTACTTGATTGAAAACCTGAGGAATAAAAATAAAATGTTGTAACACTGGTCACAAAGACAGAAACAAGAAGTACAAGCTGATCATATTCGTGGAACCAAAAACAACACTAGGTGAAATATGCTGTTTTAACGATCCTACATTATAGAGCTATGGTAAGCAAAGTCTGGGCCCATACAGAAGAGCAAGAGGTCATATGGTAGACTAGGTGAGCATGCGGGTGCATGTGAGAGGGATATCCAATGGTCCGAGTATCTCAAAGAACAGAAGGTACTTAAGGAATAGATGTATCTAAGTGGCGGAAGTAATGTGACTATGTCTGCTCTGGCCTAAGGATAGGTCGGAAGGCTAGGTGAGATCACCTGGTCAAGAAGAGTCATGTTACCCTACTATGGAGACTAATTTCGTGTCACCATAGACATACTTACCCTACCTTTGGGACACTATTGCCTGGCCTTCCAGTGGAAATGTTCTTGGAGGAATTCCAGGAAAGATTAGGATTGTTTTTTACACAATGACAATCGACGGTGTAACGACCCTACATTTTAGAGCTGTGGTAAGCTAAGTCTATGCCCATACATAAGACTAAGAGGTTAGATGGTAGACTAGACGGGTATGCAGATGCATATTAGAGAGATATCTGATGGTCCGGATATCCCTAAGAACAGAAGGTACTTGAGGAATAGGTGTACCTAAGTAGTGGTAGGAATGTGACAATGTCTGCTCTGGCCTAAGGATAGGACAGAGGGCCGAGTGAGTTTACCCTGTCTAAGGAAGTCACGTTATCCTACCATGGAGACTGGTTTTGTGTCACCATAGACATACTAACCCTAGCTTTCAGACACTATTACCCTACCTTGTCTCAGGAATATTCTCAGAGGAATTCCGGGAAATGTTAGGATTATTTGTTATGCAATAACGATCGAGGGGCACTTGCTTGCACATCGATCAGAGGCTACGGGAGGAGCTATGGTGCTCCGAACATGCTGTAACTTGGCAGGATTATTTCTGCCAGGTACCTGGGGCCCCAGGGTTCGCTCCGGGTGTCATGGACCAAAATGGGTGGAGTTGGCATCTTACTAAGTAAATGGAGTCTGTGAAGACAGGTCCATAACACTGTATACGTCGCTGCCATGCATCGGACCGGGGCGTGTTCACAGGGTATACAAGGGGGCCAAGGTGAGGAGGTACGGTACCTGCTCCAAAAGAATCTGTAAAAATTTCACTTGGCGTCCCGTGCGTCCTGTGCATCTGACGCACGGGACGCCCAAACGTAAACCATTAATCTGGACGCAACCTCCACGGGACGTCGCATTCAGATTTGCCTTCCTCTTGTGCAACCCGTCCTGACCATACTGGATGTGGATGCTGACGTCCCCTGCGTCTGGAGATTCCACGCTCTCTTCTCCTCCCGTCTGGAAATTCCACCCTTTCCTCTCCTTGCCTCAGGAGATTCTACGCTTTCTTCTCCTTGCGTCCTGACTATCCCTGTGATTCTTTGCTACTTCCTGCTATCGTCTGATTCTGCTCCGTCCCATCTGACTTTGCCCACCCCCTGGCCTTTGATGTCCCAACCCTACCTGTCACAGGCAGCATTAATCCTGATATTTTAAACAACTCCTCTTAACTCTCGACGTGACGACCCAGCGCCCCAAGATCTGGATCATCTTCCGTCCAAACTGGTGGTCTTGATCTCTACTAGTATGCTCTCGAGACTTTTGCGCCGACGTCACTTACACCCAGATCTTTTAACTTATGTACCGTTTGTGTCCCCTGGCACTGGTTACTTGGCCAGATTCTCCCGCTACCAATCAATCATGATCCGGACCTTTGTGGCTCCTGGTTCTCGCTACCTGATATCTCATGGCACAATACATCGTGGATGTTTCCTCCTCATCCATACCTAACAGACTTATTTGCCTAATCTCGTGGGATTCCCTCTAGTTGACCCTGATGCTTTATGTACAATATTATGCCGTCGCGGTGAAATCCCTACTATGTCCCCATCCCCTCATGCACACTGGCTCCTACTGTGTCTCCGCGCAGTACCTCTTCCCATCGTGATTGCTCCAATCCTCCTTAAACACCCATAACCTAGTATCGACCTCACAAATTCTGCCCCCACCTCTCCTCCGTGATAAGCAACTACAATGGGCCGCCTGGTCCAGTGGGATCCCTTTTGGCCGCTACTCAGTGTTCCTGAGGTGAATACTCAAGACTAAGCGATAGCTGTGAGGCCGGAGGAGGGCTGCTAACAATCTCCGTCGGTCGACATGCGATGTCCTGGAGGGATCTACCGATTGGATCAGAATCAAGCAACGCCAGCGCCAGGGCAGCGGACGTCTGACTGAAACTTGCAGTGACATCGGTGTCCTGCGACTCATTTCGTCTGCCCCGTGGCCTCACTGGGACAAGCATTGGTGAATCGGTCACAGTGTCGCTGCGCTAGGGGGGTGGTCGTCGCAATTCCAGGTTCGACTTCCGGCTCTCTAATTCGGCACTGGCCGCGTCCCAGTCGTTGTCATAGCCTTCTTGTCGGTCTTGGTAGAGACCGCATTTTTGCATGATCTTGTTGGTAATCGTTTGACAAATACTCTCAAGAATACTCTTCTGGATTCCCTGGGGACATTTCCGCCATGTCTCCGTCTGCCTAGGAATGAGGGCTCAAGTGTTTGGTGGAGGGTTAGCCACATTTGTCGCACATGTATGCCCGATGATTCGCATATACTCACCTCCTACTAACTGACGCCTGAAGTCAGTTGGCTCGGTATATGTACCAGTTTGCCACGTCCTAAGTGTATGACAGAGTATAGCGCACGTCAAGCAGACCATGGTACCATTGATCATGTCTAGGAAATCCGCGTCTACTATACCCCGCATTTTCTTCGCGGTGAAGTACTTACCATATATCGCCTTGGGGATCTGTGGCGCAAGGAATCGCAATTTCATGCGGAGTCTGGCGATGGCTGTCGTCAGTGGTAGTCACATGTAATTGTATGGGAGCGTCATCTGCGGGAGGCCAACCTCGTACCCTTTGGGGTCGTACATAAACCTGTCTTCTTCCAGGAGATAATCAACCCTACGCGCCATATCCTGGGTATCTTTTGGTAGTTTATCTAACGCTACAATGTGATGCTTCACATGGTAGACGAATTGCGCCCTTACCCCGGACTGCTTCTGGCGTATCTAACTGGATCAATACAATTTCCTGCTTCTCCCCATATCTAGCTGACTTTACTTACTAGACCCATGATCTCCTCCGATAGTTCCATACGCCCCACACCTGGCGTCTTATTCACCACCTCATCCCAGATGCTGTGTATCTTAGCCGTCAAAGCAGCTGGATTCGGGATTGGGTTAACAAACAGAGTGTAATCGAGGATCAGAGACTTTGCTAGAACTACTACGGCAAGCTTAGGTCCTACGCGTGTATTCCGACGTGTGCTTGCTACGGACCAGCCATTGTCGTGCGGTCTTGTGTCCAGATGACCAGTCGGACCAGAACCTCTGATAACAGAAGAATGTACACTCCCCTGGCCTGCTTGAGATGATATCGGAGCTAAACTCAATGACAGAATGACTGGTGGACTGTATTCAGCCCCATGAACTATCCGCGGCGGCGCAGCTGGAATCATCAGAGTATTTTCTGTTGTAACGGGGGCTCCCTCAGGTAGATGGCTCCCAAGGATGCGACCTCACCAAACTTCCAATCTCTCGAACACAGCTCTTGCAAAAGTGTAAAGAATAAAAGTAAACGGTAAAACTTAATATCGTTAAGCTCAGGCTTATCTCAATTGAAATCTCTTGAGAGGATGTTGATTCTGTCGGGGTAGGAGAGTTCTCGTATAATGTTTAAGTAGTCAGAGTTATACCAAAAACTCCCCCATCAGGTTACCCCGACCAACGTGAGTATGCCCTTCTCCGTAAAGGTTGCCCCGGCACCATTACTGTGTCCCCGAAGGGCTAAGGTGTCCGCGCACTCTAGCAGAATTCTCCTATATGCACATCAGTTCCTGCGAGGTATTTACCAATACACCTGCCGGAGTGAAAACCTCTGCGCATCGGTGTCTCGTCAGTGGCTAACTGTCGAGACCCTTAGGAGAGCTAACTAAATGACTCTCTTCCCATATGCTATGACCTATGCAAGCACTCGTAGACATCAACTGTCTTCCGGCTAAGCTCTATCTTTCTTGATTGCGAACCTAGGGGGTCTACGATACTCCCCCGGAGAGCTGTGTCGGGGGCGGGACCCATAGGCGCTACGCATGGTCCCTTACCCTCGGCACACCACTCACCCTGATAAGTGTCATGCTATTAGAGTCTTCAAACAACCCACAAAGAGCCTAGGGCAAAGGGGCACGTGTAGGCTTGATTGGCGTAAAACCTTCCCAAATGTCTCCAGGACTACCCGAGACTACTCTGGGGACCCTTCTGGATAGCTCACGCTAACTCCGTCAGTTTTGGTCCGTTTTACTCCTTTCGTTTTGGAGAAGGTACCTGACCTTCTCACCTTGACCCCCTTATATATCCTGCGAACAGCTTCCAGCCGGCCGGACGGCGACGACGCATACAGTGTTATGGACATGTCTTCATAGATTCCATTTAACTAGCATAACGGCAACTCCACCCATTTTGGCCTATGACGCCCGGGGCGCACCCTGGAGCCGCAGGTACGTGTTAGGAATAAGTCTACCAAGTTACAACTTGTTCGGAGCACTATAGCTCCTCCCGTAGTCTTCCGATCAAAGTGCAATCAAGTGCCCGTCGATCGTCATTGCGTAACAAACAATCCTAATATTTCCCGAAATTCCTCTGAGAACATTTCCGATGGAAGGTAGGGTAATAGTGTCCCAAAGGTAGGGTAAATATGTCCATGGTGACACGAAATCCGTCTCCATGGGAGGGTAACGTGACTTCCTTGGGTAGGGTAAACTCACATGGCCTTCTGACCTATCCATAGGCTAGAGCAGCCATTGTCACGTTATTACCACTACTTAGGTACACCTATTCCTTAAGTACCTTCTGTTCTGAGAGATTTCTGCACCATGGGATATCTCTCGGATATGCGCCCGCATATCCACCTCGTCTATTATCTGACCTCTTGGTCTTATGTATGGGCGTAGACGTAGGCTACCATAGCTCTATATCGTAGGGTCGTTACATCACTCCCCTCTTTTCTAAGGACCAACCCGGTCCGCTAACGTCGTCTTTTTATTTCCCCGGTTCCGTTCGCCTGCAACCCTATGGTCTCTGGGTTTGTGGGGATACCGATCATGGAAATCCTTCATGGCCTGTAAGCCAGTGTGTTCTAGCATCTCATCTGGCTCCCAAGAGTTCTCCTCTATGCCATAGCCTTCCCATGAAACTAGGTACTGAACAAAGCGATTAGGAAATTTCGCTTTCGTATTTCCGTACCATCCACTATCTACGACTGCCTCGATAACATAACTGGGCTCATTGTCTACTATCTCAGGGACAGGGACTTCCTTAGTCCTTCTACCACGTGGGTCCTCACGATTGGGTTCTATGAGTCCAACATTGAATACCGGATGGATTGACCAACGGGCAGGCAATTGGAGTTCGTAAGCTCGGTTACCAACCTTTCGCTTGACCACAAAGGGTCCAAACATTCGGTGGTCCAGCTTCTCCATAGGTCGTTTAGTGCGGATGTTCTTTCGATTTACTATCTCGCGATCAGCCTTTTTTGCCCTCCCATTTGAGACATCTTCCATCGTAACATATTCAGGTGATGGCAACCGTTTCTGGTCATGCCATTTCCTTTGCCTCTCTTGAGCTCGCTTAAGTGTATCTTGGACTTCTTGACAGACACCTTCCCAATTCTTTACCAATAGCTTGCTACTGGGGTGAACTCCTTGTCGTTCTGAGACAGTTCCCGACCAGTTGGTCCGTGGGTTGAAACCATAGTTGATCTCCAATGGAGATAACCTAGTTGACTCAGAGGTTGATGTATTGTATGCATATTCTGCCAAAGCTAGTAGCGATGCCCAATCATCCTGCTGATAAGAACAATAGCTTCTCAAGTATTGCTCTAAGGTCTAGTTCACCCGCTCAGTTTGCCCGTCGGTCTCAGGGTGGAAAGCGGTCGATAACCGTAGTTTTAGTTGCAATTGTTGCATCAGGCTTATCCAAAACTTGGATGTGAATCGACTATCCCGGCCAGAGATAATAGATTCTGGGAGCCCATGGAGCCGCCAAATTTCCTTCAAGAATATGAGAGCCAGATCCTTGATGGGGATCTCTGTGGCCAAAGGGATAAAGTGTGCCATCTTTGAGAATCGATCCACGATAACCCAAATTTTTGTATACCCTTCTGATTCGGTAGTGCAACTATGAAGTCCATTGAGATATCTGTCCACGGTCTCAAGGGTACACCAACAGGTACCAGTAGATCAAACTTCTTATGCTTAACGGATTTGTTCCGTTGACAGGTATCGCATGTACGAACATAGTCAGTAATGGTCTCATCCATCTTTGGCCAAAAGAAGTTAGCCCTAACCCTGCCTACCGTCTTATATGTCCCAAAGTGTCCCGTAATACGGGAGTCATGTTCAGCTTCCATGATCTTATCCTTCAAATCCTGTGAGTCAGGAATGTACTACCTGTTCTTATACAGAAGGAGATTTCTTTCTATTCTCAGGTTCCGGTCGACTCCTTTGTCTTCCGCTAACACAGCCTTTAAGTCCTTCATATAGACAGGATCCTGTTTCGCAGCAATTCGTAATGCATCCAAAAATGCTGATTGTAACCGGTAGCCTTGACAGGCTGCTAATGCTTGTAGTCGTAAGAGGTCTCCCTCCTGTCCCACAATCCATTGTCCGGGGCGAAAAATGGCTTTGGTGTCTCTGATAGAGAATTACTCCCCCCTTCAGGGCGGTGGTCTCCACGCCTCGACAGTGCATCAGCCTTCGTGTTCAATCTCCCTTCACGGTAAACTACCTTGAAATTGAACGGTTGCAGGAATTCTGCCCAGCGATGTTGTCGGCGGTTGAGGGTCTTAGTACTATTAAAGTACTCCAAATTCTTGTGATCGGTGTAAACCGAGATTTCACCCTCCACCGACCGAAACAGATGTTCCCACTCCTTGAAAGCTGCAACTATGGCAGTCATTTCTTTGTCATGTACATCATAATTTATCTCCGCTGGGTGGAACTTCCTACTATGAAAGGCCACTGGATGCCATTTCACATCTTCGCAGAACTGAGACAGCACGGCACCCAAAGCAAAGTCACTTGCGTCCGTCTCCAACTTGGTTTGATGGGTAGAATCGAAGTGTGCTAGGATTGGTCCCCAAGTGAAGGCCTTTCTTAACTCAAAGAATGCCTCGCTACAAGTAGGGGTCCAATCAAATTTAACATCCTTCTTAGTAAGGTCCGTCAAAGGCTTCGCTATCTTGCTGAAACCCTCGATAAACCTCCTATAGAAGTTGGCGAAGCCCAGAAAACTTTGGAGTCCGACGACGTTAGTCGGTTTCTTCCATTCCAAGATGGAATCCACCTTTTTCGTAGTCATAGATATCCCCTTCTCGGATATCCTATAACCTAGAAATTCTATCTCACGTCTGTGGAAGAACGACTTCTTTATATTTGCACATAGTTGGTGTTCCCTAAGTCTTTCCATTATGCGTCTAACCAATGACACATGTTCTTCAATGGTCTCTGAACAGATCAGGATATCGTCCATATAGGCTACGACTCCTTCTCCCAGCATATCTTGAAATATGTCATTTATCATGCTCTGGAAGGTGGCGGGTGCGTTACATAACCCAAAGGGCATTACCTTAAAATGATGTAATCCCAATTCGCTACGGAGAGCCGTGAGTTCCTCATGTGAGTGTGTATCTCCTGTAGCCTTCTTAGCCATCCGGATCCCCCAATATCCATTTTTGAGATCCATCAAAGTATACACTGTGGCTTTGGAGAGCCTTCCTCGTAGTTCATTCATTAACGGGAGAGGATATCTGTTCTTCACCGTTATTTTATTGAGCCCTCGGTAATCTATTACCAGTCTCAGTGTGCTATCAGGTTTTGGCACAAATAGTATGGGAGCAGAGGGTGAGGAAGTACATCTTTCTATCTTCCCTGTTCGTAACATCTCAGTTACGAACTCCTTAAGTGCTTTCCGCTCTTTCTCTGATATTGGATAGATGGGCCCCCAAGGTGGGGTGCTTCCGGGGATCAATTCGATCCTGTGATCATACTTTGTCTGTCCCGGTAATGCATCTATCCTTTCTTGGCTGCAGATATCACCAAAGTCCTTATACTCCGGCGGGAGTTGGATTGTGACATCTCCTCCTCTCTCATCTGCAAATTCTACAGTTCCTAGAAAATATACATTTTCTGGGTCTTCTGCCAATAGCTCCTCATCCGACATGTATACTAACCGCCTCTGCTCTGTAAGACAATTTGCCTTACAGAAATCTGAGTGCCAGGTCAGGGATCCTACTTTCCAATCTATGTCGGGGTTATGATCTCTCAACCACAACATTGGGAAATAGCCATCGACTCTTTTGTCAGCAATATCAGCTACCTCAAAGCGCATACCATTTATGTGATCACTGATCTTCAAGTCTAATGACTTGGTATAATGAAGACCTGATCCTGGTATATTATTTCCGCTTGCATCCTTAATCGGAGTATGGATCCTTTTCTTTACACAAGGAGTTTGGGTACTCTTGACCCATTGACTACTTAGCACGGGGCCGTTGCTCCGCTGTCTAGTAGCAACAACGCTTCGGCACTCACTTGCCTACACCCTATGCGCCTATCCAGTTTTACCCTTAAGTGAATTGATTTGCTATGTCGAGGTGGGCTCGAGTGCCTTGCCTTCTTTTGCTGTCTGATCGTACTCATTCTTGCTAGTCTCTTGCCTTTCGACACAAGAGCGGCCACCACGGGTCGGTAAACGTTTTCAAGAATTGTTTAATCAATAAAGGGATTGGAGTGCTGTTTACTATCACGCCAGCATGATTTCAGGTATTAAACACTCCTCAGGTAAACTTGAAAGATAACTTTTATTCAAGACTAATAACGCGAACCAATTCCAATCGTACAAGACAACTGACCCATATAAGATAAGAAAATACATTTGCTCTCCAGGGATGCCCAGTCAACCGGTGCCAAACAGGGCATCTTTGTGCCCCATCCGAATGTCGTGCAGTTCCCATTTTCCGAAGCGACCCCTCGCAGCAGAATGCTTATCCAGAAGGAAAAACCTGAAAGAAATTTCCCCAGAAATGTCTAACATGAATGATAACATAAGAAATAACTAGACTTAAGAACTAAAAAAGAAAAAACGAGAACACCGCGCACGACCGTAACATCTACCTGACCAGGTAGTCTCCCGATACTCCTGTATCAAAGACTGCTCAGAACTGAAGAGCTAGTCAATGCGGATTGGTTCTTACCTTAATCCTTTCCACTTTGAGTAGCTATCCTTCTTTCAAGATCATCGTTGATCTGGATAGGTTAGTCTATGTTATTTCCTTCTCAGGATTAGGTTCTGACCTTCACTGAGGTCCGTATCAACCTCCATAATAGTAGGAGAGGGTTTGCGGGCTTCGAAAAGCTTGGGACCCAAGGGCGGCGGATGAGACGCTTCAATACGCTTGAGTCGTTTATTGCCCTTTATCAAAGATTCTGGCTTTGGATGTGACCGTTTCACTCCCGCAGTATTCTTCACGGCATAAACAACTGGGGATGTCATCGAACACTGTCTCCAGAAGTGTCCTTCCTTCCCACACTTAGTGCATTGCTTATTGTTGCATCGTTTATCAGTCAGGGTCTGCGGGATGCCTTGATGAGCAATTGCATACTCAGACGTCCCAGCCTGCTTCCCGGCCCCAACATTTGCGGTCTTCCGCGGTTTGTTGTCCTTCCAACCCGAACCCTTCTCTCTTTTCTTAAACCTTCTAGTAGGTTTAGAAGTCTCCTTTTCTCTCTTCTCACGTGGTTTCGAAGGCTTCTCGTCATTGAGAGGTCCGAAACGTTTATCGTCTTCTAAATCGTGACCAACTTGCCGAAGCAAATCTAGGTACTCGTTGAGGGCTTCGGGGTGGGGTTTCGGCAACGCCCATACTTTTCGAAGCTCGGAACTTATCCCAGCCATAACCTTATCCTTAACCTGCTGATGGTCTGTGTAATTCAGCTTGTACATCAGATCGATAATCTTATCCAGGTAAGGACTGCTCTGGTTGGGAGTCATCACTAAGTTATTCCACACGAGAAGATTCTTATCCCGATTCACATTGTCACCTCCATGACTCTGCTCCAACCGTTCACGGAAACCCTTCCCTGTCCGGAGCGGCCCGTTCTTATTGAACGGCATTTCCGCTCTTTTCGCAGCCTCACGGTTGATGTGAGCGTGTATCCCCAGGTACCAGTTGCGAGCTTCGTTTTCGAGAAGAGGTATGACCAAGTTGATCTAATCCATGTCCGTCAGATGGCAATCGGAAAAGTATTCAAATTTGACTTCGACCAGAGTCAGAAAACTAGCCAGGTCCGCAATCACTCCCTTAAATGTGAGAATGCCGCTTAGTTTCTCCGGCTTCCTGCGACTTGATGAAGACGAGGAACGAGATTGGTTTTGCAACCGTTCTCGTAGTACATCTGCCCACTGGTCATATCAGTCTTTCTTCTCATTGCTCCAGCCATTGCGACGTGGTCCCAAATAGGGTGTGATATCAGGTAGGGAATTGGGATGATCATCAGAACTGTCATGAGGATCGGAATCACCCGGATCTCCTGCGCTAGCCCCAAAGAATCCACCACCGGGAGGTAGGTTACCACCCCCACTGCCTCCGGCGTTGCTACCGAAGGTTTCCCTAGGTCTCTCATAACCATCAAATTGCTCGTCTTGACCACCACGATTCTCGTCATCCAGAGGACCCCCTCCTGACGGTGCTTGTGGCGGCACTGAGCCTGCTGGCTGGTTACTCCCCGACGGTATCGGGTTTGGTGCAGCCTGCGACACCTTTAACCATTCTGCCAACGCGGGGCAGGTCTCTGGGTGTTCTGGAGGTCCCTCATGACCTCGTTGTAGACAATACCCGCATAGGGGTCCCTTCCTTCCCGTTTCCTTTCCCTTTCCCTTATCTTGTCTGCTCGCCGCCGGAGGGCTTTCTGGTACCTCAACTGGTGGTGGGTAACAAAATCTGTTATGTCTTGCTCCCCATCCACGACAGGTGGGGGTACAGTAGGGTCCTCGTATAGGCGGCGGTGGTCCAAACCCAGAGAAACCAGCATTACCCGAAGGTTTAACCGGTGCCGTTGGTACTTGTATCGGTGGCCTGTTGGTTAGGCTAGGGGTAGCCGTGACAGGGATGGGAGTGCCTTGAGAGGCTGTGATGGGACATGGATTCCCTGGTTTGGGATTTTCCCACATTTTCAATGTCCTTTCGACCTTTTCGGCTAAGCTGGGAGACCCTGCTCGGATGACTGGCTATGGGACGGAAACAGGAGTAGGGGACGGGGTCGGAACTAATCTGATCACTGTCGGAGGAGGGAGGAGTGTCTGTGATACTGGAGGCTGGACTGGGCTCACAGTAATTGATGGAGATGGGGACCTTAATGGTCTCATTGTGCTTGATCGAGGGGGTCTCGGTGACACATGTCATCGTATACCCCCGATGGGACTAACTGAATGACTTCCAGCTACCGACGTAGAAAGCGAACGAGTTGTAATGCGGGCACAGGACTGAGCTGCCTCTGATTCTCCCGCTTTTAAACTCTCCAGAATCCGCATCCCTAGCGGACTTAATTCTGGTTTGTATCGATCGTCACTAGCATACATCGTCAGCTGCTGCGAGAAGTTGTCCGGTTTATCGGTAACCAGCGGTAATGACGGTGCAGCCTCAATCATTAGCGCATCATTATCCTCATCGATGTGATACCCTTCATTCCATGCCTTTTCTAGCGCATCCATCCGTATCTTCATCGCAACCTGATTGTTCAGCATTGCGACAAAGGCATCCTGCTGCTTTTTCATCCATGCCACAGAGGACCCAATGATCTCCTTCCTAAACTTCTTTTGTTGCCCCTTATTCCATTGCAACAAATCCTTCCGAGCGCTGGTGACTTCACGAGTCACTTCTCGTAGGATATAGGGTTCGACGTAATCGCGAGAAAATTCCGCAACAGAGATCGTAGGAGGTCCACGAGTCTCATTTTCGGCTTCTTGATGATCGTACCCCTCCGCCACTCCTTGAGCGAAGGGAATATCATTCGTAAAGGATAACGCAGCGAGGCCTGCATCATGAAGTACTAAATCGTGACAAGGTTCGGCGACTTCGATCGAGGCTGCTTCAAGAAGCATCTTTGCGCTTGTACCGCCAATGTCCTTCACGTCGGCGATAATAGAGGCCCTAAAATGGCAGCTTTGAGAGGGTCATCATCAATGCCAAAACTGCTTTCGGAACTCGACGATTCCTCTTCCATCATGACTGCCAAAGCAGACATGACTCGTTAACGTCGGTTCAATCCAAACCAAAATTCAAGAGGAGAGTTAAGCGAGAGGCTCGCTTAATGATATACTGTAACAGGGGCTCCCTCAGGTAGATGGCTCCCAAGGATGCGACCGCACCAAACTTCCAATCTCTCGAAAACAGCTCTTGCAAAAGTGTAAAGAATAAAAGTAAACGGTAAAACTTAATATCGTTAAGCTCAGGCTTAGCTCAATTGAAGTCTCTCGCGAGGATGTTGATTCTGTCGGGGTAGGAGAGTTCTCGTATAATCTTTAAGTAGTCAGAATGATACTAAAAACTCCCCCATCAGGTTACCCCGACCAACTTGAGTATGCCCTTCTCTGTAACGGTTGTCCCGGCACCATTACCGTGTCCCCGAAGGGCCATAGGTGTCAGGGCACTCTAGCAGAAATCTCCTTTATGCACATCAGTTTCTGCAAGGTGTTTACCAATGCACCTGCCGGAGTGAAAATCTCTGCGCATCGGTGTCTCTTCAGTGGCTAACTGTCGAGACCCTTAGGAGAGCTAACTAATAACTCTCTTCCCATATGCTATGGCTTATGCAAGGACTCGTAGACATCAACTGTCTTCTGGCTAAGCTCTATCTTTCTTGATTACGAACTTAGGGGGTCTACGACGCTCCCCGAGAGAGCTGTGTCGGGGGCGGGACCCATAGGCGCTACCCATGGTCCCTTACCCTCGGCACAGCACTCACCATGTTAAGTGTCATGCTATTAGAGTCTTCAAACAACCCACAAAGAGCCTACGGCAAAGGGGCACGTGTAGGCTTGATTGGCGTAAAACCTTCACAAATGTCTCCAGCACTACCCGTGACTACTCTGGGGACCCTTCCGGATAGCTCACGCTAACTGCGTCAGTTTTGGTCCGTTTTACTCTGTTCTTTTTGGAGAAGGTACCTGACCTTCTCACCTTGACCCCCTTATATATCCTGCGAACAGCGTCCGGTCGGACGGACGGCGACGACGCATACAGTGTTATGGACATGTCTTCATAGATTCCATTTAACTAGCATAACGGCAACTCCACCCATTTTGGCCCATGACGCCCGGGGCGAACCCTGGGGCCGCAGGTACCTGTTAGGAATAAGTCTACCAAGTTACAACTTGTTCGGAGCACTATAGCTCCTCCCGTAGTCTTCCGATCAAAGTGCAATCAAGTGCGTGTCGATCGTCATTGCGTAACAAACAATCCTAACATTTCCCGAAATTCCTCCGAGAACATTTCCAACGGAAGGTAGGGTAATAGTGTCCCAAAGGTAGGGTAACTATGTCCATGGTGACACGAAATCAGTCTCCATGGTAGGGTAACGATACTTCCTTGGGTAGGGTAAACTCACCCGGCCTTCTGACCTATCCATAGGCTAGAGCGGACATTGTCACGTTATTACCACTACTTAGGTACACCTATTCCTTAAGTACCTTCTGTTCTTAGAGATTTTCGCATCAT
Source organism: Tuber aestivum (assembly GCA_900010015.1). Classification (NCBI taxonomy): domain Eukaryota; kingdom Fungi; phylum Ascomycota; class Pezizomycetes; order Pezizales; family Tuberaceae; genus Tuber; species Tuber aestivum. The sequence goes on along the minus strand of LN891120.1, from coordinate 260,325 downwards.
CGGATATCTCTCGGATATGCGCCTGCATATCCACCTCGTCTACCATCTGACCTCTTGGTCTTATGTATGGGCGTAGACGTAGGTTACCATAGCTCTATATAGTAGGGTCGTTACATCTGTCTCCAGTGATCGCGGGGTACCCGATATATGAACAGTTCAAGGACCATCTCCATGGCGACCTTTCCTGACTTGTGATAGACGATGGCCGCCGGAGAGTGGCAGGTCTGCGATATCACTGTCTTCTGGATCACGGTCGGTCACGGATTCAGCTTCTGCCGATCCCTGTGAGATTTCGCACTCTTCACTGCTCTCGTCGGACAGAGGTACTGTTTCAAAATCGGCTTGCCCGTCGCGTTCTATTTCGGGTTCTATGTATGGCGCAGTCGGTCTGGCACTCCTACGCACTCATTTAGGTGGTCTTGTCACTTGGGGTGTAATTGGCGGGGGGGGCGCACGTCGATGTGACGTCTGGTTATTAGTTAGAGTACTCGGGGAGCTATGAGAGGTCTTTGTGTCCTCTCTTGACCTCGATTTTCGAGATGCCATATGGGTCAGTCCAACGTCCAGGGTACCTCGAACTGGATCGCCTGTTCTGTGGGTTCGCGAACTCCGTGAATGGGCTGGTTCCTTAGGCATGTTGAGAGAGAGATTAGGTGTTAGGGATGGTTAGAGATGCAGGAGGATCGCATTGTGAGGTTGGAAAAGGCATGGTATTTGTGTAGGCTTTGTATATATAGTAGGTCACCCTAGTTTTTATATACTTGGACTACTGGCAAAGTGTAGCTGGTCCAATCATAGACTATCACTCAGTATTCAGTTCAAAACTTGACTACAAAATGCCGTTTTGTGATTGTTGAGTCATTCGTTCATGATCAAAACTCACAGTCGTTGAGCTTCATAGGACGTGAGTACCATAGTCGGACAAAGAACTGAGGAAGTGAATGCGCCAATCATGGAGCAAGCGAAGCCTCGCGGAGTCCGTTATGGTATAGTTTAGCAATGCAATTCCCCTACAGCACTAACTAAACCTAATGGGATTAGATGAATCTACGTTCATGTCCGAATGTGGAATCGCAGCAGCTAAACAATAAAGAAGCATCTTTGCGCCAGGCATTCCTTGCGTCCGAGCACTGGAGATGCCCTGTTGGGGCCGGGCCTAATACTGACGGAGAATGCAAGATAGACTAAATGTAGACAAACTTTATGGTAGCGTACTCGAGTACAGTGGCTAAGAATGTGGTTCACGATGCTAATTCAAGGGGGACTAAAAATACGAGATGTCGGACCAGGGTAGGCAAGGCTAACAATACAAAAGGCCAGAGCAATAGCAGTAGTAGTGCTCAGAGTGGAAAAAACCCCCCGAACGAAAGAAATGCAAGGGAGACGGCAGGAAGGGGGAAGACACAGGTAGATAACGAAAAAAGGGGGAGCTGTAAGAAGAAGAAAACTCCGGGCTACGTCAAAAGAATTGACTGGGGACGATGAAAACCCCTCATGGGTTCAAGAAAAAGGCCCAGGAGATGAAGAATACATTGAGAGATGAAAACAGAAATAAAAAAACCCTTTGAGACAAAAAAAACATCATGATGTGTCAAAAAATAAGCTGGAGACGAAGAAAACCTCGTGATGGGTTAAAAGGATGCCAGAGACAGAGAAAACATGAAGAGATCAAAACAGGAAAAAATGAAAGCCCAGAGGGAAAGGAAACACCGAGATGCATTAAGGGGGGAAATAGAAACTTCAGAGACGAAGGAAAGAGCTAGTCTGAAAAAAAAATGAAAAAGAAATATAAGTAACAAGATGCGTATTAGTCGGTAGCAAGCCGACGTGCTCTGCGCCGGGGCACCTCGAGGGTCGGAGTCACCTCTTTGCGGCTAGCCATATTGGTATTTGCCTTACTCTTTCCTTTTGACTTCTTAGCCTTGCCTCCTGTCTTCCGTCCTTTAGGCTTCGTCACAGTTCGGGAGCCAGGAGCCCAGGCGATATCTGAGGCATGGGGGGGGCTCGCCGGAGTGGCAAGAGTAGTGGTGCAGGGGGGGGCAGAGGGAGAGGAGGGAGAGAGTGCGAGTGTATCAGGCGCCAGGGGGAGTAGAGGATCTAGGGGAAGAGTAGCGACTGCACTGGGGGTCTGGGGCCGGTTGGTCTCAGCAGTGCCAATGGCCGGGGTGTCAGAAGCGCCGTCATACCAACGGCCTTGTTCAATCCCCGGGGGGCCAGCCTTGTCGGCTCCGGATGCATGGGTACTAGACACAAGTCTCTGATCCTGTAGGAACTCAGCCATCCATGGCTTGTTTTTTTAGGAGATCTTGCATTGACCGAAGCTTCTCTTCCTCCGAAGGCCCAGAAGGCTAAGAGCCAGCCTGCAAGGAGGGACTTTGGGAGCAGCGACGGGAGGGACTTTGGGGACGGCGACGGGAGGGACTTTGGAGGCGCTGACGGGAGAGACTTTGGGGGCGGCGACGGGAGGAACTTTGGGAGCGCTGACGGGAGCGACTTGGGGTGTGGCGACAGGAGGGACTTCGGGGGCGGCGACGGCAGGGAC
>LN891120.1:218421-257617 GCA_900010015.1 Tuber aestivum | reverse complement strand
GGAGGTACGTGACGGGAGGAGACTTTGGGGGCGGCTGACGGGGGGGACTTTGGAGGCGGCGATGGGAGGGACTTTGGGGGCGCTGATGGGAAGGCTCTTGGTGTTCCTGGCAATGCCATTCTTGGTGCCCACTAGACATGGCAGCCAGAATTGCACTTCATGGCGGCATTGGCGCCCGGGTAGAAACAAATAGCTGGCTGGTCGTTCTGGTTGCTTGTACCGTGGGGGCAGGGGATCCGGAGCAACGAGATACAGAATGTGGGACGGAGTGAGAACGTCCACGAGCGACAGGGGGTCGGCACCGGGGTGCGTCGGATTTGGGGAAAGATTCACTCTCCAACATCATTTGAGATTCTCGGGAGCGCGGCGCATAGTCCTATGCGGGTAGTTGGCTTTAGAGTTTTTGCTCAAGTTAGCTGTACGCAGTATAGATTTTGAAACTTACATCGTCAAGAGAAACTATCTCAAGGCCCGGGATTGCCGGACCCTCCTCTTCCTGCTCCCCCTCAAACACACTTTCCTCCTCTTGAATGGCTTCCCCCGGATCTCGCTCCTGGACCTGGGGATCTCAAAGACTCCGGTCAAAGAAGGGATACCGGCCGCGTCCAGGCTCGGCCGTCTGTCTCTCTACCCCCTCCTCACATGACTCCAGCACCAGCATATCCAACGGATCTTTAGCCTCCCGCTGGTTTGCTAGGAGCCACATCCAGATGTCATCATCTCCATACAAGACGATAACATACGAGAGAGGTAGAGGTTTCGTGGGGTCCCGGCGCAAGGGGTTGGAACCGTGACCAGTCATACGGAGAAGATACCAGGGGTAACCGATGGTCTCCTCCACTCGTTGCGCCAAAACCAGCCCTAGCAGATCTCTCATGCTCCTGGATGAGAGGATACCTCAGGCCACACCCCCGTCCTGCTCGTGGGAGTACCAGGGGTGATCCCAGAACCGATGCTCCGCCAGGGGAGCACCCGTCCGGTACACGATGTGGATCCTTATCACCCGAGGGCAACAACGGGAGGTCCAATCGATTGTAGCCACTAGTGAAATGCGTAAGTACTATTGAAACTCAACATGCATGGCGAAGATTACTTACTCATCCTTTCCTCTGCCGCGCTATCCCCCACCTCCTCCTCCACGTTGTCATGCTCGATCGTCGTCTGAAGCTTCTCGGCCGTGACCTTGACGAAGAGCTTCTGCTGACGATTGAGTTCGACAACGTCATCAGCGCGATATCGCTTTTTCAGCAACTCGACCTGAATTCAAACAGGGGGGGGGGAGTGGGCGAACGCCAGGACCGACCCCAATTGCATATCGGTAAGCATGTTGGGGTCCCATGCAAGCGCGGTGATGTAGGCCTTTACCTGGTTGCACCACGAGAGGTACGCTTTGCTGGGGTGGCGGGGGTCCGGGAAACTGCACCAACCTTTCGCAAAAGCAATGTCGCTGAAGTAACCTCTAGAAGACGGATGTATGTTAGTTCCGATCCTGCGCTTTGCTCCCTTGGGGTTGACTTACTTGGAGTCCTCAACAGCTGGTGTGAATGCGGGCCGCTCACTAGACGTCTGATGATGACTGCATATCGACGGATCATTATTAGCTCGGTTCGTCCTTGTTTGCGCTATCATCAAGACGGTTTGATAAGGCAGTTTACTTACCTTCTTTCAGATTCCACTGCTAGAGCTGCCACATGCGTAAGGATCTTTCGGCGCTTGCCACGGGCCGGGTCCCCGGAGTGCGATTGGAGGGCCGGATGCCTGATAGAATATTAGCTTTGGTGGCTCCACCGTGGCGGGAATATCTATACTGACTTTCCCTTTGCAGAAGACGTCGGTTTTGTCTTAGGTAGAGGCATGGTGGCCGTTTGGGGATGTCGTGGATTTAGTGAGTGTTTGAAAGAAAAAAGGACTCGACCGGGGATAATGTGCGCCGGGACGTAGTAAACTGAATGAGTGGAGTTTGTTGGAGAGCGGGGGGGAGAAGAAGGATGGGAGAAAGCGAGTGGGAGAAAGAGGGGAGGGGTAGATCAGACAAGGGGCGGAAGGGAGCCAGCTTATACGTTGGGGTTGTTTCCTAAACGAGACGCTGCGTTGATGGGCCCTGGTTTTTCCGCCTATCATGGCGCCAGGGACCGTAAGTCATAGCATCCTAGTATAAAGTAAGGCGTAAGCTGACGGAAAAGAGGCGCCAGCAGATCACTTGGCGTAACAGGGGAATTCCACCAATTCAGTAGCTTATGCCTATCGAATAGCTATTAAGATAAATAACGATCCTTTACCGTGATGTACGGAATCTACATCACGTAGGTCTAGAGTTATCGTCGTAGATAGCCAGACCCAATTGCTATAGCTCCCATCGCTACAGTTGCCTGTCGGGTAGGGTGTTCTTTAATAGCTGCAGAGACAGCCCGATAACCCTTAACCCTGCCGACGTACGGCACGTGTGCCAGTGTTATATCACCCCGACTACTGGTTGGCTGGATCCAACAGGCCCTCCTACACCCCACGGTGAAGGAAGACATGCACAGAAACCTATATAAAACAACACAATGTGCGCATACCTATCTTGGTAAGGAAAAGCCTGGCATGATAAATCTAAACGCGAACATTTTATATCTAGGTACACACGACGTCAAATGCCCATCGGCTGGCAGTTTAATCTTTCGCATCTCCATCTGATGCCTCCCCGTCATGGTAGCCCAGGAGCCGTTGCTTCTCTCCCAAGTAGTGACTAGCACTTTCTAGGGGACTCGAAGCATGGAGCTTTGAGACCTTCTCGTTCTCCTGTAGAGGGCGCGTTGGACTGCACAATTGTTAAACACTCAGGAGACTCAGCAATTTAAGTTTCAGAAGTCTGGGATTTGCAAGAGACTCCTCTGGTCCTACCACCAGGGGCTTTAAAAACTGATTCCTTGATTCCATGTCGGCCAAGTGTTCCTCAGGTTGAATGTCGTGTATGGCTTGGCTGGAGAAGGACACCATCGCACTCTCGTCGGGTTGACGTTGTTCTAGTTGTTCGAGCGGCTCATTAGTCGGCCTGCAATCACCGGCAGTAGCAGATCCGGAATTCGCCGCAGATTCCTGCTCAGATGTCTGGAATTGTATCTGACCTGCTGGTGCAGCCTGACCTTGAGCTATCCAACTCACCGCATCTTCCAACAGATATGGTTGCCCCCTGAATGAAGGTGTCTCTGGCTGCACAGCTCCAAGATCGCGGCAACAGTAGACTAGGAGATCCAGCGGGTCCTCATATACTGGGTTCGATAGCAGCCATGTCCGGAGAGTTTCATTTTCAGCAATGAAGACAAATTCTACTAATGATACAGGTTCACCAGGGAACTTCAGGAGCATTCTGCGCCCTTCACTTCTGGCGCCAAGGATATAGCGGATATGGCGCAATGGAACCCATCTCCTAATCATAGTACATAATCCGTGCATATCGCCGGTTTCCAATTCACCGAATTTAACTCCATGGACATGGGGTGGACGCCAATAGAGGCAACAATAGTTTGGCGGTCCACTCGCTATCTTCTTATTCTCACTGTGTAGGCCCTGTGCACGTCTTGATGGACCGACCCAAATAATATGTACTACACGTGGGCGCCCAAGTGGCGCATTCCAATCTACAAAGTCGATGTTTGTAAGTAAGTGCTCGAATGTTGTAACTTTGGAGAACTAACTAACCTGCTGACAATGGACTCAATTGTTCTGGGGCATTTGGTGGACGCGTCTGAGCGACCACTTCAGCTGGAGAATCACAAGGTTGATGGGAGTTACCGCGATGAGCCTGATGTCCTGTGAGGACATCTTCTCAGGCCTATGCTCGAGGATCACCCTCGCCATCGTCTGGTGGTCGCTCTGGGAGACCGTGCGGTGCCCGTTTCATTCTTGTAGGGCAGTCATAGTGATCACCGTGATCTTGGACATTAGCCCATTCTATGGCAGCCCGTGCTTGATCTTGGGCCAGTCCAGCTTGACTACCGGGACCCTGTTTACGGCTTGGGCATCGAGGTGCATTCTGGCGTACTGCCTTGGCGGTTCCTGCCTTGGGCGCCAATAATCCCGGATACCAGTGAACTGGGGTACTCTCTTCTGGGACACCCTCTTCGTAGGCATCTCCCAGTACAGGACCTGGACATGCGATCTGGCCATCTTCGCCATCCCGGGCCCTTTGCCGAGCAGGATCTCGAGACGGACTCGGCCCTGCTCCCGCAGCTGGATCCCAGTGAGGCGGAGGTCCAGGCGGCCGCAAGGTCTCGTCAACAATAACACGTGGTGGGTCAATTTGCTGCGCAGCCTGCTCCTGGTTCGCATCACGTTTAGTCAGAATAGTATGTGTGAGTTTTTTTCCTGCATTCTTAATGAGTTGAATGATGGCGTCATCTACCTCCTGAATCCTCTGCATGTTATTCGCAGCATCTGCTGCTATGCATAAATCGCATGCTGGGTGCAATCTCCTCATCCCCTCCCAAATCTCGCGGAAATCCCTGTTGGGCAAAGAGTTGATATCTGTATAGTTCCTTGCTGACAGTTGATCTTTGACCGCGTTGCACTATGCCTTATAGACAGGGTCATCTTGAGCGGTTCTGAAGTTAAGAGAAGTCTTATATTGATTTATACGCCGGCCACCTGGACGCTGAGCATTAAGCTGCCCAGTAAGAGAAATAGCTGGAAGTATGCAGACCCCGCTCGGCTGGCGCTCCTGTCCTGACAGACCCTTTTGGATATTTGTAGAATTTGGATTGTGGACGTACCGGAGATTGCTGTTCTTTGGCGCCATGTTGTCAGATTCTCTGCAGTGAGAAGGTTGATATTGTGAGCGCTGTGTATCTAGAATGCGGTGTTAGTTGTAGATATTTCGCCTGGTATGATCTCTCTTTGGCCCCGATCAATTCACTTTATATATCAGACTCGGAGTCCTTATAGGAATCTTGAACCACTCTTAAAATCATTTGCAAGATCATTTAGTAATTTAGACTTCAGACCTTAGACTCTCAAACTGTAGACGCCCATTGTGTGCATTCAAACTACATCTTGGATCACGATCGACCAGAACTTCACAAATTTTCTGCTGCTTTGAAAGTAGTACTCAGAGAATACTCCTACTACCACATCACATGCGACTGCACTAACCCACTTCAATATTAGCTACAACTTCAAGCGCCCAAACACCTTACCCTGTGTTCCAACACACCATTACGCGTGAACATTCCCTTCAGGCCATACAACATATACATTCAAGTTGGCTTCCTTCAATTCAGTACGTCACCTCTAGCTATGCCTATCAAATTTTCATTCTGCCGCCGCAAATATGCCTGCTCAGGTCCTTACAAGAAGCACCTACAAATAGCACATGCCAGCCTGGGCACTGTTCTCACGTCCGGCCTAGTACACCAGCTTCCGCTCCGTATAGAATCTGAACAGGACGATGACGGCGGCCATCTTGAACAGAATGATCTAATCGATTCCGATTATGAATCTGACGCAGGTACAAGCGGATACGCCCCAAATCCTGCACATGGCCCTGACGCGGAAGTACTCAATCCCGACTGCCGATTCCCTGATGCCATCGAAACAGCATATTATCCACTTGCGGGGCGATCTATTGGAGACGTGATAGGATTTGAGAAGGAGCACAGTATTCTGATCATGGATCCATGGGCACCAGTCACGAGTGCAAACAGATTCAAGCTCGCGTCTTGGTTTATGCAGAACAAGGTGTCAAAGTCACAAATTAATGAATACTTTTCAAGTGGTCTTGGGGATTCAGCCTCAGCTGGCGATAGCTCTATGTATACGCTTAAGAACCACCTACGATTGTTGGATCCACATGGACAATATCTATGATGGTTCGAAGGCCAAGTTGACGACGGCAAGAGAACTTTGCTATTTTACTACCAGAACATACTAGACTGTGTCAGATATCTTCTGCCGCAGGCAGTATACAGAGATGATTTGGTCTTTGCGCTGCGACGGGAGTATGACCACAACGGACAGAGGGTGTACGCGGAAATGCATACCACAAATCGGTGGTGGGACATGCAGGTAAATTACGCACTTCGCATCAGTCATGCGAATGCCGGTTAACGGGTGCAGGAAATGCTCCTGCCTGGTACGACTATTGTTCCGATTATTGGGATGTCCGATCAGACACATCTTACCAGCCTCTCTGGAGACAAGAAGGCTTGGCCCATATATATAACTGTTGGAAATCTTCCGTTGACTAGGCGTAACAAGCCTGGATCAATGGGAGTTCTCCTTCTTAGGCTCCTGCCAGTCCCGCCCAAGTTGCCAAAGTCTTCTTCCACGAATGAACTCCAGAGACAAATCAATGCCAACACACTCCAAGGAGTATACAAACTCATTCTCGAGCCCTTACACGACGCAGTGCTCTACGGCGTCCCAATTGAGTGTGCAGATGGCCAAGTTCGGAGGTGCTTCCCTATCCTGGCCACATGGATTGCAGACCATATGGAAAACATTGCGCTACACAGTGTAAAATCGAATGCCTGTCCTAAATGCGAGGTCCCTGCGGATAAGTTAGGTTCAGCCGAAAAGCAACCATATTCCACCCGGGATTATGTGAAATATGATCTTCTGGAGCAAGATGGTCTGGATGGCGTCACGCACTCCGACTTGGAGGCAGTCTGTGGCACCTTTCATGTCCTTGGCGTCAAGGTAGGGCGAAACATTTTTCATGGACTTCCACATGCTGTGGCGTGCAATCTGCACCAGCCAGATTTGCTACATACCATTTATCTTGGACTATTCAAGCCCATGATGGACTGGGTTCAGGGATTTCTCAAGAAGCACGGGCGACAGCAGGCCTTTGACGATGCCTGGAGTGCATTACCACCCTATCCGGGTTTCTTCGTCCCCCAAAAGGCCTACAGTGAGGTTACGCAGTAGCAAGGAAAGGCAATGAGGAACCAAGGATGTTGCCTCTTGGGGGTCCTCGCTGTGGCTCTCAGACAACCTGACAGTATGCAAGCAACGCCTTTCAAACGTGCGCTCAGCTGCGCCTGGTCATTGCTTGATTTCAGTTTGATGGCTCAATACCGTAGCCACAACCCAGAGACCATAGATTATATGGAACAATATCTTGCACATTTTCATTCGACGAAGGATATCTTCTTGGAGTTTCGGATATCTAAAAGGACACGAGAAAAGCTTAACGACCAATAAAGAGAGCAGCGACGTCTATGGGGGCGTGTGGACCAATCTCTCACCAAATCCAAGCAGCATCGGATGCAGGAGGAACATCGTGGGGAGGACGACGACTTACGCCTAGAACTGATCAATGCGGAATCTCATTTTAACTTTATTAAGATGCATCTGCACGGCCATTTTCCGGATCACATATATCAGTTCGGCAACATTCAAATGTATTCAACGGAGTATGGCCTGCTCGCACATAAGAAACAAATCAAAGATGGCTGGTGGCGTTTGAACAAAAAGAACACGACGTGCCAGATCCTACAGAGCTATAGTCAACAGCACGGGATATACAAGAGACTGTTGAACCTGGACGCGCTTTGACGTTGAGGCGCAGATCTACCTCTGGAGGCCGTTGACATGTTCAAGGCAGAAGATACCGCATCTGGGTCTGTCACATGCCACAGGATCCTAAAGGGACGACAACGTGATGTTTCAAACATCGTGGATTTGTGCAAGGCAGTCAGAATTTTGACCGACCGCATTTGTGAGGAATTGATCTAGTATAGACGTCGCAGCCTGCCAATCGAGCGCACGCTTCCCGAAGATCCTACAATACTTCGACTAATTCTGACTGAACTGATGACGTAACTTGAAATCTCCATTCCCGCATTCCAGGAAACCAAAGTTTATGACGTCCACCGGGCGCAGTGTACGGGTTCTCGGCTCTTCCGCAAGGAACAGAGTCGCAATGATTTGGTTTGGGTGAAGGGAGGAGGGGAGCACATGTATGATGGTGCCCTCAGAGGAGGTCTTCCCGCTAGACTCAGGGCGCTGTTCAAGGTCTGGGACTACAGGCACTAGGATAGGGTCTAGAGACTTGGAATGGTAGAAATGACAAGTGTGGTTAATTCCGGGCAGCTATCCGATACCCATGGTCTCGTCACGGCAGAACAGAGGACAGAGGCACAACAGTTTCCAATAGTGGACATTGGGACCATTCTGGACCAGGCAAACCTGGTCCCAGCTGGTGACTGGCGATGGCTGGTAAATAGTAGAATCGATTTGAGGACGTTCAATAAGATCTATTGAGATCGCATCCCCGGGAACGAATGGAGGCCCTGTGGTGTATCCTGCTTCGCAAGGCAGGATACACCACAGGGCCAGCAGGGAGCGTCGAAATCCCTACCATTACGTAGTAACTCACACTGTTGGTAGAAATAATTGCGTAATAATAGAGTAAAGATTAATGATACAAGGTTCAAGTTGAATGAGATTCTGTTCAGAACCAGAGAACGTGTACTAGTAAACCAAGAACAAGGTATGATGATGTGCGACGTGGGCCTTGGTCGGAGCTGGCATCAGCTTGGAGACAGGAGAAGATGTAGACATCGCGATGGGAGCTCGGGCATCAAAACTTTCATTTCCGCATCAGAAAGGTGACGAGCTAGACTCGGACGTGCTGACCGGGGGTAAACATGAAGGAAACGAGAAGCTGAAGGTGGCCATCAGGGATGAAGAATGCTGGGCCCTAGAATCAAATTGGTAGTTAACGGATTGCGGTAACAGTGGCTGGAAACTAGGAATCAGGAAAGGAGCGAGAACAGAGCATCAGGATGTGGAGAAACCTTGATCTCGCAGTTGACCTTGGGTCGCGGCCTCAGGATGACGACAAGATTGGATCAGAAACAGGACGCAGTCCTGACATATGGGCAGACGGCGCCTGCTTGGAGACAGAGGGAATCAACAGGGTAAAAAGGGGGATGCAGATGACACAGTGGGGTGTTGCGCCGACGGAGTGGACCCACGCACCACAGGGGACCCAGGGGACGCAGGGGACAAGCACGCTGTGTCGGGATGTGAGACGCCCGGATCTGGCGCAGGATGAATTTTTGCTGATGAGGAATGGAGTAAAACGGGCCAAAACTGACAGAGTTAGAGTGAGCTATCCAGAAGGGTCCCCAGAGTAGTCCCGGGTAGAGCCGGAGACATCTTAGAAGGTTTTACGTCAATCAAGCCTACATATGCCCCTTTGCTGTAGGCTCTTTGTAGGTTGTTTGTGGACTCTAATAGCATGATACTTATCACGGTGAGTGGTGTGCCAGGGGTAAGGGACCATGGGTAGCAGCCACAGGTTCCGCCGCCGCCACAGCTCTCCGCGGGACCGTCGTAGACCTTCTAAGTTCGCAATCAAGAAAGATAGAACTTAACCGGAAGACAGCTGATGTCTACAGGTGCTTGCATAGGTCATAGCACATGGAAAGACAGTCATTTAGTTAGCTTTTCTAGAGGGTTCGACAATTAGCCATTAGCGAGTCACCGATTTACATAAGTTTTCACTCTGGCAGCTATATTGCTAAACACCTTGCAGGAAGTAATGTACATAAATGAGAATTCTGCTAGAGTGCTTTGACACCTTAGGCCCTTCGGAGACATGGTAATGGTGCGAGGGCAACCCTCATGGAGAAGGGCATACACATGTTGGTCGGGGTAACCTGATGGCGGAGTTTTTGGTATAAGTCTGACTAATTAAAGATTATATGAGGACTCTCCTCCCCTGACACAATCAACATCCTGTTGAGAGACTCTAATTGAGATAAGCCTGAGCTTAACGAGATTAAGGTTTACCGATTAGTTTTATTGTTTAAATTTGGCAAGAGCTGTGTTAGAGAGATTTGAAGTTTGGTACCGTCGCATCCTTAGGCACCATCTGCCTGAGGGAGCCTCCGTTACAGTGTATCTGTAAGCGAGCTCCTCGCTTAACTCTCCTCCTGATTTTTGATTTGGTTTGAACCGACGTTAAGAATCATGTCTGCTGAGCCAGTCTCGATAGAAGAGGAATCGTCAAGTTCACTAAGCAGCTTTAGTATTGTTGACAACACGCTTCAAGCGGCTATTTTTAGAGCCTCGACAATCACAGACGTGCAGGGCATTGGCGGCGCGAGTCCAAGGAAGCTACTTGATGCAGCCCCGATAAACGTCACCCAACATTGTCGTGAGTTCATACTCCCTGATGCAGGCCTAGCAGCATTATCGTTTCCAAATGACATTCCCTTTGCGAATGCAGTCTCGGAGAGCTTCACTCATGATAACCAAGAAGGAAAGGAGATTCCAGGACCTTCCACGATTGCTGTTGCACAATTTTCCGACGATCATCTCGAACCTTATATTCTATGAGAAGTGACCTGCGAGGTTACTAGTGGAAAAAAGGAGTTGTTGCACTGGAATCAGAAGACCCAGAAACAACTTAGGATGCAAATTGTCCAAAGCTCCATGGGATGGATAAAGAGGTCGCAGGAGGCATTTGTAGCATTATTGAACAATCAATTTTCCATGAAAATACCGATGGACGTGTTGGAAAAGGCTTGGAAGAAGGGATACCAGATTGACAAAGACAATAATGTCTTAATGATAGAGACAGCTCCTGCATTACCCTTAGTGACAGATAAGCCTGATAACCTTTCTCAGCAACTGATACTTTATGCTAGAGATCAGCAATAGCATCCAGAATTGAGTCCGTTGGAGTTACAGATTATAGAAAGTCTAAAAACAACGGAAGAAAATGAACTACCATTGTCTTTTGTTTTAGCCACTTTCCGATTGCTTTCCACATCAGTGGCACAGAGTCACTCGGCAAGTCCAATTATTGGAACGCGATGAAGAGCATCTCCACGGGTACTTCGTCAAACTGTCAATAGACCTATATGGTCACCTTCTCCCTCCATTTCACTAATGACTGCACCTCTGCTGTTACCCAAGTGTACCATCCCCCCTCCTCACGCTTCTCAGCGTGGCTCTGCCTCGACACCACTAGCAACCCCGATCCCAACCACATGGCTGGCAATTAACCCACATTCACGGCTTGCAGAATGGATTGAAAATACGGCAGAACGATTTCGCCTGACAAATGCACCTCCTCATCCTACTAGAGCCTCATTAGGCACACCTGTCCCTGTCCCAGCTACCCCTAGCTAAGCCAACTGGCCACCGATACAACTGCCAACACGAGGCCCTAACGGTACCGCCACCTGTTGTGGATACGGGGCAAGACATGATATATTTTGTTACCTCCCACTACTCGAGGGGCCAGAAAGCCCTCCAGCAGCAGTAAGATAAGACAAGGGAAAGGAAAAGGAAAAAAGGGAATCCCTATGTGGGTATTGTTGGCATTGGGGTCATGAAGGACCTCCGAAACACTTAGAAATTTGTCCCACTTTGGTGGAATGGGTAGTGGTGTCCCAGGCTGCGCCAAACCCGATACCATCGGGAAGTAACCAGCCAGCACACTCAGTACCACTACATGTACTCCTGGAAGGTAGTCCTATGGATGACGGGCGTTGTGGTCATCTTGACGAGCAATTTGATGGTTATGAGAGAGCAAGGGAAACCTTGGGTGGTAATGCCGGAGGCAGCAGAGCTGGTAATCTACCTCCTGGACCGGATTCTTTGGAGCTGGTGGAGGGGACCCGGGTGATGCCGACCCTGAAAACAGCTCTGATAATGACGCCGACTCCCTTCCCGATATCACACCCCTTTTGGGACCACGTCGCAAGGGCTAGAGTGACGAGAGGCAAGACCAATATGACCATTGGGCAGAAGCTCTGCGAGAGCGGTTAGAAAACCAGTGTCATTCCTCGTCAAGTTTGAGACGCAGGAAGCCAGAGAAACTGAGTGGCATCCCCACATTTAAGGGAGCTATTACCGACCTGGCTAGTTTTCTGACCTTGGTCCAAGTCAAGTTCGAATACTTTTCTGATTGCTATTGGAGGGACATGGATAAGATCAACTTGGTCATACCTCTTCTTGAAAATGAAGCCCACAACTAGTACCTTGGGATACATGGACACATAAACCGTGAAGCTGCGAGGCAAGCGGGTATGGGATTCAATCGGAATGGTCGACTTCAGATATGGAAACGTTTCGGTAACCAGTTAGAGCAGAGTCAGGGAGGTGACAATGTGAATTGGGATAAGATGCTTCTCGCCTGGAATAACTTGGTAATGATCCCCAACCAGAGCAGTCCCTATCTGGACAAGATTATCGATCGGATGTTCAAGTTGAATTACACAGACTATCAACAGGTTAATGACAAGGTTAGGGCTGGGATAACTCCTGAGCTTCCAAAATCCTGGGCTTTGAAGACACCCTACCCTGAAGCTCTGAACAATTACCTAGCTTTCCTTCGGCAGGTTGGTCATAAATTGGAAGATGAGAAGTGTTTCAATCATTTAAATGCTGAGAAGGCCTCAAAACTACAAGAAAAGGAAGTGAAGACAACTTCTAAACCTACGTGAAGGTTTAAGATGAAGGCAAAAGGTTTCAGGTTGGAAGGATGACAAGCCGCGAGAGAGTACTAATGTTGGTGCTGGAAAGCAGGCTGGGACATCTGAGTATGCTGTTGCTCATAGGGATATCCCCCAGAACCTGACAGATAAATGACGTAACAATAAGTCATACATCCAGTGTGGGACAGGACACTTCTGGAGACAGTGTTTGGTGACCTCCCCTGTCGTTCATGCTGTGAGGAATATGGGGGGAGTGAAATGGTCACACCCCAAAGCGGGATCCTCTATGAGTGGTAATAAGTGATTCAAGTGCATTGAAGAATCTCGTCTGCTATCCTCTGGTCCTAAGCTCTTAGAAGTCCACAAACCCTCCCCTACTATTATGGAGGTTGATATGGACCTCGGTGAAGGTAAGAACCTAATCCTAACAAGGAGATAATATAGGCTGACCTCTCAACCTCAGTGAAGATCTCGATGGAAGGATGGCCACTCAAGTGGAACGGATTAAGGTATGGACCAATCCAAGTTGACAAGCTCTTGAGTTCTGACACAGTCGTCAATACAGGAGTATTGAGAGACTACCTGGTCAGGTAGATGTTACGGTCCCACATGCTGTTTGGTCTTTCTTTTAGTTCTTGGGTTTTGGTATTTCTTATGCTATAATGTATTTCAGGTTGGACATTTCCGGGGAAATTGCTTTCAGGTTTTTCTTTGGATAAGCATTCTGCTCCAAGGGGGTCACTTTGGAAAATGGGAACCAGGTGACATTCGGATGGGGCAAAAAGATGCCCTGTTTGGCACCGTGTCACAAACTCGACTTAGTGAGGATAAAAGATAAGTTAAATTGTTAAAGATTTCCTTAAAGTTATGTTATGCGCTTAAGTTGTTTTCACATCTAACTCGCTTAAGGAGTTATGGTTGTTTATGTTTAGTTGCGTTGACTGACTCACAGTAAGTGAGTCACACGATGTTATGAGTTTCGCACATGACTCAAGTTATGAGTCATGGGTTTCACTCAGGTGACGCGAGTTGCGTACCTGATCTTATAGTTTGATTGCGTTTGATTTAAGTACGACTCATAGGAGTCAGATGATGTATTTCGCATGACTCGCACTGTGAGTCAGAGGATAAGTGTGACTCATAGTTATGAGTCACCAGGGTTAGGGTTTTTCAAGGGAAGACTATATAAGGAGGAGGACCTAGCTAGTTAGTTAGTTCCTCACGCGTTGTTCTAAGGACTTTCCTACATACAAGAATATATCTTTATACCTTTATGTTACGCTAGGCAGATTTAAGAATGTCTAACCCCCTACCCCTCGATAAGTGATTGAAGATATCAGTACCTTCCTCATCGACGTTACCTAGTCATAGTCAGTAGACTCCATGACATCAGTAACGTAGGCCTCGGCCTAAGAATGATGAACGAAGTATTAATGGTCGTCACCTATTGATTACGAGTACCATGGGAATGATCGAGTACCATGGGTAGGAACGTTACACACCGGTTGACTGCATGTCACAGGAGAGCAAATGCAATTTTCTCGTCTTATATGGATCTGTTGTCTTGTATGGTTGAATTGGTTGGGTTATTAGTCTTGAATAAAAGTTCTCTTTCAAGTTTACCTGAGGAGGGTTTAGTACCCGAAATCATGCAGGGGTGATAGTAAATAGCACTCTAATTTCTCTTATTGATTAAAACTATTCTTGAAACATTTACCAACCTGTTGTGGCCGCTCTTGTGTCGAAAGATAAGAGACCAAGAAGGCGCAGCACTCCAGCCTACCCAAACATAGCAAGTGTATTCACTTACGAGTGACACTAGATTGGCGCATAGGGTGTAGGCATGTAAGTGCTAGAGTGCTGTTGCTACTAGACAGTAGAACTACTGACCCAGTGCTCAGTAGTCAATGGGTTAAGAGTACCCAAGCTCCCTGTGTACGAAGAAGGATTCATACTCCAATAAAGGATGCAAGGAGTAACCACATACCAGGATGAGGTCTTCATTATACCAAATCGTTGGACTTGAAGATAGGTGATCACCTGAATGGTATGCGGTTTGAGGTAGCCAATATCGCTGACACTCGAGTCGATGGCTATCTCCCAATGTCATGGTTAAAGGATCATAACCCCGACATAGATTGTAAAGTAGGATCACTAACCTGGCGCTCAAATTTCTGTAAGGCAAACTGCCTGAACGAGCAGCGGCGGTTGGTATACATGACTAATGAAGAACTGTTGGCCATGGATCTAGAAAATGTACATTTTCTAGGGACGGTACAGTTCTCAGATGAGAACAGTAAAGATATGACAGTCCAACTCTTACCGAAGTATAAGGATTTTGGAGACAGTTTCAGTCAAGAAAGGATAGAAGCACTACCGGAACATACAAAGTATGATCATAAAATAGATTTAATTCCTGGAAGTAGCCCTCCCTTGAGGCCTATCCATTCGATATGGGTAAAAGAGCGACAAGCTCTTAAGGAGTTCATAAATGAGATGTTACGAACAGGGATGATAGAAAGGTCTACTTCCACCTCCTTGGTACCTATACTTTTCATACCAAAACCAGATGGTACTTTGAGATTGGTGATAGATTACTAAGAACTAAATAAAATCATGGTGAAGAATAGATATCCTCTACCACTGATGAACGAGTTGCAAGGCAGGACGCCAAAAGCTACAGGGTATACCTTGAGGGACCTGAAGAACGGGTATTGGGGAATCTGAATAGCCGAGAAAGCTATAGGAGATACTCACTTGGATGAGGAACTGACCAGCTTTCGCAGTGAATTGGGATTACATCACTTTAAAGTGATGCCATCTGGGCTATGTAATGCTCCCGCCACCTTCCAGAGTATGATAAATAATATATTTCGAGATATGCTGCGTGAAGGAGTTGTTGCTTACATGGATGATATCCTGATTTACTCTGAGACAATTGAAAAACATGTCTCTCTGGTAAGACAAGTCATGGAGAGGTTGAGGAAGTATCGACTATGTGCAAACATAAAGAAGTCGTGCTTCCATAAGAGTAAGATAGATTTCCTTGGTGATAGAATATCCGAACAGGGAATATCTAGGACAACAAAGAAGGTGGATACTATCTTAGACTGGAAACTACCAACTAGCGTCTTAGGAGTCCAAAGTTTTATGGGCTTCGCCAACTTCTATACAAGGTTCATAGAACGGTTTAGCAAGATAGTGAAACCTTTAACCAACCTTACTAAGATGGATGTCCGATTTAATTGGACCCCCACTTGTAGTAATGCTAGGGATGAGTTAAAACATGCTTTTACCTCGGGGCTACTACTAGCATACTTCAATCTGAATCACTAGACTAGACTGGAGACGGATGTGAGTGACTTTGCAATAGGTGCCATACTGTCTCAGTTCTGTGAAGACGAGAACTGGTACCCAGTGGGCTTTCGTAGTAGGAACTTCCACCTGGCAGAAATAAATTATGATGTACATGACAAAGAAATGACCGCCATTGTGGTGGCTTTCCAGGAATGGGAACATCTATTTCAGTCAGTAGAGGGTAAGATATCGGTTTATACCCATCATAAGAACCTGGAGTACTTTAATCCTACTAAGACCGTCAACCGCCGACAGCACCGCTAGGCAGAGTTCCTGCAACCTTTCAATTTCAAGGTAGTTTACCATGAAGGGAGGTTCAACAGGAAGGCTGATGCACTGTTGAGGCGTGGTACCCACTGCCCTGAAGGGGTGAGTAATTCTCAATCAGAGACACCAAAGCCGATTTTTCGCCCCAGACCATGGGTTGTGGGTCAAGAGCGAGACCTCTTACGACCACACTCATGGGTTGCTTGTTAAAGGTATCGGTGACAATCTGCATTTTTGGATGCTTTGTGTAAGGCTGCGCAACAGGATCCTATCTATACAAGGAACAAAAAGGCAGTGTTAGCCGGAGACAAAGGTGTCAACCGCAACCTGACAATTGACAGGGATACCCTCCTCTACCAGAATCTAACTACAGAAAGGGATCTCCTTCTATATAAGAATAGGTGGTGCATTCTGAACTCTCAAAGTCTGAAGGATCAGATCATGGATGCTGAACATGACTCTCATATCGGGGGACACTTCGGGACGTATAAGATGGTAGGCAGAGTTAGGGCTAACTTCTTGTGGCCTAAGATGTATGAGAGCATTACGGACTACGTTCGCAAATGTGATGTCTGTCAACGGAATAAATCCGCTAAGCATAAAAGGTTTGGTTTGTGGGAACCTGTCAGAGTACCATTGAGGCCATGGACAGAGATATCAATGGACTTCATAGTATCGCTACCGGAATCAGAAGGGTATACCAAAATTTGGGTAATCGTAGATAGATTCTCAAAGATGGTACAATTTACACCTTTGGCCACAGAAGCCCTGATAAAGGATCTGGCCCTAATGTTTCTGAAGGAAATTTGGTGGCTCCATGGGCTCCCTGAATCTATTAGCTCTAAGAGAGATAGTCGATTCACATCGAAGTTTTGAATGACCCTGATGCAAGAGTTGCAATTGAAACTAAGGTTATCAACCGCTTTCCACCCTGAGCCTGATGGGCAGACTGAGGGGATGAACCAGACCTTGGAACAATACTTAAGGAATTATTGTTTATACCAGGGGGATGATTGGGCATCGGTACTAACTTTGGCAGAGTATGTGTACAATACATCCACTGCTGAGTGGACCAAGTTATCTCCGTTTGAGATCAACTATGGCTTTAATCCAGAGATCAACTGGTCGGGTATAGTCTCAGAGCACTAAGGTGTTCATCCCCGTAGTGAGCGATTGGTAAAGAATTGGGGAGGTGTCTGGCAAGAAGTCTATGATACACTTAAGTGAGCTCAAGAGAGGCAATGGAAGTGGCACGACCAGAAATGGTCGCCATCGCTGGAATACATTACGGTGGAAGATGTGACAAATGGCAGGGCAAGGAAGGCTGATCGTGTAATGCTAAATTGAAAGAACATGGGCACTAAGCTACCTATGTAGAAGCTGAACCACCGAATGTTTGCGCCATTTGTGGTCAAGTGTAAGGTTGGTAACCGACCTTACGAACTGCAATTGCCTGCTCGTTAGTCAATCCATCTGGTATTTAATGTCGGACTCTTGGAACCCTATCGTGAGGACCCAGGTGGTAAAAGGGCTGAGGAAGTCCCAGTGCCCAAGATAGTAGACAACGAGCCCAGCCATGGTATTGAGGCAGATGTAGACAGTCAATGGTATAGTAATATGAAAGCGAAATTTCCTAATCACTTCGTACAGTACCTAGTTTCATGGGAAGGCTATGGCACAAAGGAGAACTCTAGGGAGCTATATGAGATGCTAGAAGGCACTGGCTTACAAGCCATGAAGGAATTGTACTACTGGTGCCCCCATAGACCCAGAGACCATCGGGTTGAGGAGGAACCAGGTTGGGGAAATAAAAGACGATGTTGGCGGACAGGATCGGTCCTTAGAGAAGAGGGTAGTGATGTAACAATCCTCCGTTTTAGAGCTGTGGTAACCTAAGACTATGCCCATACATAAGACCAAGAGGTGAGATGGTAGACTAGGCAGGTATGCAGACGCATATCTGAGGGATATCTGATGGTCCGGACATCAGTAAGAACAGAAGGTACTTAAGGAATAGGTGTACCTAAGTAGTGGTAGAAACATGACAATGTCCGCTTGGGACTAAGGATAGGTCAGAGGACCGGGTGAGTTTACACTGTGTAAGGAGGTCACATTACCATACCATGGAGACCGGTTTCATGTCGCTGTGGACATACTTAGCCTACCTTTAGGACACTATTACCCTACCTTCTGTTGAAAATGTTTTCAGCGGAAGTATGGGAACTGTTAGGATTATTTGTTACGCCAGGATGATCAAGGGGCACTTGCTTGCACATTGCTTGGAAGGCTACGGGAGGAGCTATAGTACTCCGAGCATGCTGTAACTTGGCAGGATTATTTCTAATGGGTGCCTGGGGCCCCAGGGTTCGGCCCGGGCAGCATGGGACAAAATGGTTGGAGTTGCCATCTTACTAGTTAACTGGAGTCTACAAAGACATGTCTACAATATGGTATACTTCGCTGCTGTCCGGCTGACGGGAGGCTGTTCGCAGGATGTACAGGGCAGCCAAGGGGAGAAAGTCAGGTACCTTCTCCAAAAGTAACAGAGTAAAACGGACCAAAACGGACGGAGTTAGTGTGAGCTATCCAGAAGGGTCCCCAGAGTAGTCCCAGGTAGTGCCTGAGACATCTGGGAAGGTTTTACGACAAGCAAGCCTACACATACCCCTTTGCCGTAGGCGCTTTGTGGGTTGTTTGAGGACTCTAATAGCATGATGCCTGTCACGGTGATTGGTGTGCAGGGGGTAAGGGACCATGGGTAGTGCCCTCTGGTCGGGCTGCCGCCGTCGCTCTTCACGGTAGCGTCCTCGACCATCTAAGTTTGCAATCAAGAAAGATAGCACTTAACCGGAAGACAGCTGATATCTATGGGTCCTTATATAGGTCATAGCACATGGGAAGAGAGTCATTTGGTTAGCTTTTCAAGGAGAATTCTGGTAGAGTGCGCTTACACCTTAGGCCATTCGGGGACATCGTAAGGGTGCGGGGGCAACTCTTATGGAGAAGGGCATACTCATGTTGGTCGGAGTAACCTGCTGGGGGAACCTTTAGTATAAGTCTAACTACTTAAAGATTATACAAGAACTCTCCTACCCCGACAGAATCAACAGCCTCTTGAGAGACTTTAATTGAGATAAGCCTGAGCTTAATCATATTAAGTTTTACCAATTACTTTTATTCTTTACATTTTGCAAGAGCTGTGTTCGAGAGATTCGAAATTTGTTGCCATCGCAGTCTTAGGAACCATGTACCTGAGGGAGCCCTGGTTACAGACAGGCACTTGCTTGCACATTGATCGGAAGCCTACAGGAGCAGCAATAGTGCTCCAAACAAGCTATAACTTGGCAGAATGATTCCTAATATGTACCTGCGGCCCCAGGGTTCACCCAGGGCATCATGGGCCTAAATGGTTGAAGTTGCAGTCATACTAGTTCAATGGAGTCTATGAAGATATATCTATAACACGGTATACGTCGCTGCCATCCATCCGACAAGAGGCTGTTCGCAGGATATACAGGAAGGCCAATGTGAAATGGTCAGGTACCTTCTCAAAAAAGAATGGAGTAAAGCAGACCAAAACTGATGGAGATAGCATGAGCTATCTAGAAGGGTCCCCAGAGTAGTGCCGCGTAGTGCAGGAGACATCTGAGCCCGTTTTATGCCAATCAAGCCTAGACATGCCCCTTTGCCATAGGCTCTTTGCATGTTCTTTAAGGACTCTCATAGCATGATACTTATCACCGTGACTGGTGTGCTGGAGGTCAGGGCCCACGGGTAGTACCCACGGGTCCCGCCACCAGTACAGCTCTCAGCACTAAAGTTGTAGACCTTCTAAGTTCGTAGTCCAGATAGGTAGAACTTACCTGCAAGACCACTGATGTCTGCCAGTGCGTGCATAAGTCATAGGACATGGGAAGAGGGTCATTAGGTTAGCTTTCCTAGGCAGCTCAATAGTTACCCTCTCCCGTGGCACCGATGTGTAGTGGTTTTCACTCCGCCAGGTGTATTGGTAAACACCTTGCAGAAACTCATCTGCATATAGGAGGTTTCCCCTAGATTGGACTGATACCTTAGGTGCTTCGGGGATGTGATAGTGGTGTTGGCAGCCCTGACGGAGAAGGGTATGCTCGTCTTCGTTAGTGTAACCTGATGAGGGAGTTGTTGGTATAAGTCTAACTATTGAAATATTATACGAGAACTCTCCTACTGTAACTACCCTAAGTTATAGAGCTATGGTAACCTAAGTGTACACCCCCACATAAGATCAAGAGGTCACATGAGAGACTAGGCGGGCATGCCCGGGCATGTCGGAGTGATATCCAATAGTCCGGGTATCCTCAAGAACTGAAGATACTTAAGGAATAGGTGTACCTAAGTAGTGGAAGTAATGTGATTATGTCCGTTCTGACCTAACAATAGGTTTGAAGGCAGGGTAAGTTTATCCTGTCTGGAAAGTCAGGTTACCCTACCATGGAGACTAGGTTCGTGTCACCATGGACATACTTACGCTACCTTTGGGACACTACTACCCTACCTTCCGTGAGATGGGTTCCTGGAGGAATTCTGGGAAATGTTAGGATTGTTTGTTACGCAATGATGATCGATAGGCACTAGTTTGCACATTGATCGCAAGGCTACGGCAGGAGCTATAGTGGTCCAAACAAGCCGTAACTTGGCAGAATTATTCCTAACATGTACCTGCGGCCTGAGGATTCGCCCCGGGCATTATAGGCCAAACTGTTTAATGTTGCTGTCATACTAGTTGAAGGGAGTCAATGAAGACATGTCCATAACACTGTATACGTTGCTGCCATCTATCCTACTGCAGGCTGTTCGCAGGATATATAAGGGGGCCAAGGTGAGATGGTCAAGTATCTGGCCTAAAAAGAACATAGTAAAATGGACCAAAACTGACTGAGTTAGCGTGTGCCATCTAGAAGGGTCCCCAGAGTAATCCTGGGTAGTGACCTAGACATCTGGGAAGGTTTTACACCAATCAAGCCTACACAAGCCCCTTTGCCATAGAGTGTTTGTGGGTTGTTTGAGGACACTAATAGCATGATACTTATCATGGTGAGTAGTGTGCTGGGGGTAAGGGACCATGGGTAGTGCCCACAGGTCCCACCACCACCACAGCTCTCCAGTGGAGTGCAGTAGACCTTCTAAGTTTGCAATCAAGATAGATCGAAGTTAACTGGAAGACAGCTGATATCTACGAGTGCTTGCATAGGTCATAGCACATGGGAAGTGAGTCATTTATTTAGCTTTCCTACGCGGTTCGACAGTTAGCCACTGGCGAGGCCCCAATGCGCAGAGGTTTTCACTCTGGCAAGTGCATTGGTAAACATCTTACAAGAACCGATTTGTATAAAGGAGATTTCTGCTGGAGTGAGCTGACACCTTAGGCCCTTCGGGGTTGCGGTAGTGGTACTGGCAACCCTTATGCAGAAGGGTATGCTCGTCTTGGTAGAGGTCACCTGATAGTCGAGTTTTGGTATAAGTCTGACTACTTAAAGATTATACGAGAACTCTCCTACCAGACACAATCAACATCCTCTCGAGAGACTTTAATTGAAATAAGCCTGACCTTAACAATATTAAGTTTTACCGTTTTACTTTTATTCTTTACACTTTGCAAGAGCTGTGTTCGAGACATTTGAAGTTTGGTGCGGTCACATCCTTAGGAACCATCTACCTGAGAGAGCCCCCATTACCGTATATCATTAAGCGAGCCTCTTGCTAAACTCTCCTCCTCATTTTGTTTGCTTTGAACCGACGTTAAGAAATCATGTCTGCTTTGGAAGTCATGATGGAAGAGGAATCGTCGTGTTCCGAACGTAGTTTTGGCATTGATGATGACCCTCCCTATACAGCTATTTTTGGGGCCTTCATTATCGCAGACTTGAAGGGCATCGGTGGCACAAGTACAAAGTTACTCCTTGAAGCAGCCCCAATCACACTCCCTGAACATCGTCACGACCTAGTACTTCACGATGTAGGCCTAGCTGTATTATCCTTCAGGAATGACATTCCCTTTGCCCATGGAGTGGTGGAGGGATACGATCATACTGAAGCAGAGAATGTAACTTGTCCCTCTCTCATGATTTCTGTCGCGGAGTTCCCCCATGCTTACATTGAACCCTATATCTTACGAGATGTAACCAGTGAAGTCACTAGTGTTAGGAATTATCTGTTGCCTTAGAAGAAGGGATACAAAAAGAGGTTGAGGAAGGAAATCATTAGGTCATCGGTGGCGTGCATGAAAAGGCAACAGGATGCTTTTGTTGTGATGCAGAATAACCAGTTTGCAAGGTCCATGCGGATGGACGCATTGAACAAGGCATGGAACGAAGGATATCACTTTGATGAGGACAATGATGTGTTGATAATTGAGGCCGCACCGGCGTTGCCGCTAGTGACTCAGAAACCTGCCAACCTTTCACAGCAACTCACGATATATGCTAAAGAGAATCGATACAAACCAGAATTAAGCCCACTAGGTTTGCGGATTCTGAAAAGCTTAAAAACGGGAGAATCAGAGGTAGCACAGTCCTTTGCCTGCATTAGAACTCATTTGCTTTCTACGTCAGTAGCTCAAAGTTATTGAGTTAGCCCAGTCGCGGGAATACGACGACATGCGTCGACAGGACCCCCTCAATCCATCACCACAAGACCAGTAAGATCCCCCTCTGCATTGATTACGGTGACTCCAGTCCAGCCACCAGTATCACAGACCCTCCTCCCTCCTCTGGCTCTGATCGGATCAGGTCCGATACCATCTCCTATGCCTCTCTCTGTCCCATGGCCTGTCATGCTTGCCGGATCTCCCAGCCTAGCCAAACATGTTGAAAGGATATTGAAAATGTGGGATAATCCCCGATGAGGGAACTCCCATCCCACTACAGCCTGTCAAGGCACTCCTGTCCCTGTCTCAACTACCCCTAGCCAAGCCAACAGGCTACCGATACAAGTGCTGACGATACAGGTTAAACCTTCAGGCAATGCTGGGTTTTCTAGTTTCGGGCCATCGCGACCTACGCGAGGACCCTACTCTACCCCCACCTGTCGTGGATATGGGGCAAGACAGGATAGATTTTGTTACCCCCCACTAGTCAAGCTATCAGAAAGCCCTCTGGCAGCAGCCAGACAAGACAAGGGGAAGGAAAGGAAAAGCAAGGGACCCCTATGTGGGTATTGTTTGCAACGTTGTCATGAACAACCACCGAAACACCCAGAAACCTGTCCAGCTTTGACAGAATAGTTGGCAGTATTGCAGGTTGTGCCAAAGCCGATACCATTGGGGAGTAACCAGCCAGCAGGCTCAGTGCCACTACAAGTACCGTCAGGAAGGGGTCCTCCAGATGACGGGAATTGTGGTGGTCAAGGCGAGTAATTTGATGGTTATGAGAGGTCAAGGGACACTTTCGGTAGCAATGCAGGAGGCAGTGGAGGTGGTAACCTACCTCCCAGTGGTGAATTCTTGGAGGCTGGTGGAAGGGACGCAGGTGATTCTGACCCTGATGACAGCTCTGATGATGATGCAAATTCCCTATCTGATGTCACACCCTTTTTAGCACCACTCCGCCAGGACTGGAACAATGAGAAGAAAGACCAATATGACTGCCAGGCAGAAGCACTATGAGAACTGTTGCAAAACCAATCTTGTTCTTCATCATATTCGAGAGGCAGGAAGCCGGAAAAGCTAAGCGGCATTCCCACATTCAAGGGAGTGATTGCTGATCTGACTAGTTTTCTGACCTTGGTCGAAGTCATGTTTGAGTATTTTTCCGATTGCCATCTGACGGACATGGATAAAATCAACTTGGTCATACATCTTCTTAAAGACCAACCTCGCAACTGGTACCTAGGGATACATGCACATATCAATGGTGAAGCTGCTAAACGAGCAGGGATGCCATTCAGCAAAAATGGACCACTTCAGACATGGAAGGGTTTCCGCGAACGATTAGTCCAGAGTCACAGTCATGATAATGTGAATCGAGATAAGAATCTTCTAGTGTGGAATAATATGGTGATGACCCCCGACCAGAGCAGTCCCTACCTGGACAAGATTATTGATCTGATGTACAAGCTGAATTACATACACCATCAACAGGTTAAGGATAAAGTTAGGAGAAGGATAACTCCTGAGCTTCCAAAATCTTGGTCTCTGAAGACACCCTACCCTGAGGGTCTCAATGATTATCTAGATTTGCTGCGGCAAGTCAGTCATAATTTGGAAAACGATAAGCATTTCGGTCATCTGAACGATTAGAAGCCCTTGAAACCACGAGAGAAGTGCGAGAAGGGAACTTCTAAGCCAATGGGAAGCTTTAAGAAGAAGGATAAGGGTTCAGGTTAGAAGGACAACAAGTCGTGGAAGACAGCTAATGTTGGCACCAGAAAGCAGGCAGTGACATCTGAGTATACTATTGCTCATAGAAATATCCTCCAGAACCTGACTGATAAGGGATGCAACAACAAGCAATGCATGAAGTGTGGGAGAGAAGGACACTTCTAGAGACAGTGTTCGGTGACCTCCCCTGGCATTCATGCTGTGAGGAATACTGCGGGAGTGAAACAGTCAGACCCGAAGGCGCAATCCTCCATGAGTGGTAATAAGTGATTCAAGCGCATTGAAGTGTCTTGTCTCCCGCCCTCTGGTCCTAAGCTCTGGGAAGCCCGCATACCCTTCCCTCCTAATATGGAGGTTTATATGGACCTCGGAGAGGGTAAGAACCCAATCCTAAGAAGGAAATAACATAAGCTGACTTTCTAGATCAATGAAGATCTCGAAGGAAAGGCAATGGCCACTCAAGTAGAACGGGTTAAGGTAAGAACCAATGCGCGTTGACTAGCTCTTCAATTTTGACAAAGTCTTCAATACAGGAGTATTAAGAACCTATCTGGTCAGGTAGATGTTACGGTCGCACGCGGTGTTTGGTTTTTCTTTCGGTTCTTGGGTTCTATTATTTCTTACGTTATAATGATATTTCATATTGGACATTTCCAGGGAAATTACTTTCAGGTTTTTTCCTTTGGTCAAGCATTCTGCTCCGAGGAGTCAGTCTGGAAAATGGGAACTACGTGACATTCAGATGGGGCACAAAGATACCCTGTATGGCACCGGTTGACTGGACATCTCTGGAGAGGAAATGCAAATTTCTTGTCTTATATGGGTTGTTTGTCTTGTACAGTTGAATTGGTTAGGTTATTAGTCTTGAATAAAAGTTATCTTTCAAGTTTACCTGAGAAGGGTTTAGTACCCGAAATCATGCTGGCGTGATAGTAAACAGCACTCCAATTCCTCTTATTGATCAAAACTATTTTTAAAATGTTTAGCGACCTGTTGTGGCCGCGCTGGTATCGAAAGGCAAGAGACTAGCAAGCATGAGTACCGTGAGACAAACCAACAAGGCGCGGCACTCCCGCCCACCCAAGTATAGCAAGTCTATCCACTTACGAGTGACATTAGATTGGCGCATCGGGTATAGGCATGTAAGTGCCGAAGCACTATTACTGTTAGATAGTGGAGCTACTAGCCCAGTGCTAAGTAGTCAATGGGTTAAGAGTACCCAAACTCCTTGTGTATGGAGAAGGATTCATACTCCAATAAAGGATGCAAGCAGTAACCACATACCAGGATCAGGTCTTCATTATACCAAATTATTGGATTTGAAGATAGGTGATCACAGTTACAGTATGCGCTTCGAGGTAGCCGATATTGCCGACACTAGAGTCGATGGCTATCTCCCGATGTCATGGTTCAAGGATCATAACCCCGACATAGATTGGAACGTAGGATCACTGACCTGGCACTCAGATTTCTGCAAGGGGAACTGCTGGACAGAGCAGAGGCAGTTAGTATACATGTCTGATAAGGAGTTACTGGCAGAAGACTTTGAGAATCTATATTTTCCGGGGACAATACAGTTTGCCGATGAGAAAGGCGAAGATGTCACTATCCAACTCCTACCAGAGCATAAGGATTATGTGGACATTTTTGGTCATGAGCGAATAGACCTCTGCCGGTACATTCTAAGTACAATCATAGAATTGGCTTAGTACCGGGAACTGAGCCTCCATTCGGGCCTATCTGTCCACCATCGGAGAAGGAGCTGAAAGTCCTCTGAGAATTTCTCAATGAAATGTTGACAACTTTGAAGATAGAAAGATCTACTTCCGTATCAGCAGCCTCTATACTATTTGTCCCAAAGCCTGATCGCTCATTGAGATTGGTGATAGATTACTGAGGGCTAAATAAGATTACATTGATGAACAAGTATCCTCTCCCGTTAATGAATGAGTTGAGAGAAAGGCTTGCACAAGCTACCCTGTATACCTTAATGGACCTCAAGAATGGATATCGGAGAGTCAGTATAGCTAAGAAGACAGATAAGGATACAGACTCTCATGAAAAGCTTAGTGCTTTGCATTGTCGATACGGGTTGTACCAGTTTAAGGTAATCCCTTTGGGACTATGCAATGCTCCCACTACCTTTCAGAGTATGATAAATGATGTGTTCCAGGATATGCAGGATGATGGCGTCGTTGCTTAAATGGACGATATCCTGCTTTATTCAGAGCCAATTGAGGAACACATCACTCTGGTAAAAAGGGTAATGGAAAGGCTGAGAAAAGCCTGACTATGTGCAAACATAAAAAAGGGATTCTTCCATAGGTGGGACATTAAGTTCTTGGGTTATCGGATATCCGAGAAGGGGATATCCATGACAACTGAAAAGGTGGATTCCATATTGCAATAGAAGCTGCCAACTAATGTCATAGGAGTCGCGAGTTTTATGGGCTTTGCCAACTTCTATAAAAGGTTTATTGAAGGGTGCAGCGAGATAGCAAAACCTCTGACAGACCTCACTAAGAAGGATGTCTGATTCCATTGGACCCCTGCGATGTGATAAAGCCTTCTGGTATTTAAAGGAAGCATTCACTTCAGGGCCAATCCTAGCACACTTCGATCATGTCCGATCCACTAGACTGGACTCGGAGACAGATGCCAGTGACTTTGCATTGGGTACCGTACTGTCTCAATTCTGTCAACATGAGAAGTAGTACCCGGTGGCCTTTCATAGTTGGAGGTTCCACCCAGCTGAGATCAATTATGATGTCCATGACAAGGAAATGATGGCCATAGTGGCGGCTTTCAAAGAATGGGATCCTTTGCTTAGGTCTGTAGAAGGTGAGATTGCGTTCTATATGGATCACAAGAATTTGGAGTACTTTAATAGTACTAAAATCCTCAACAGCCAGCAGCATCACTGGGGAGAATTCCTGCAGCCATTTAATTTCAGGGCATATTACCGTAAAGTAAGACTAAAGCCAAAGACCGATGCACTGTCTAAGTGTAAGGACTATGACCCTGAAGGGGGGAGTAATTCTGTGTCAGAGACACCAAAACCATTTTTTGGCCCAGGACAATAGGTTATGGGACAAGAGCGAGACCTCTTACGTCCCCATTCATTGGCAGCCTGTCAAGGATATCGCTTGCAATCAGCGTTTTTGGATGGTTTGCGTACTATTGCAAAACAGGATCCCGTCTATATGAGGAACTTAAAGGGTGTGTTAGCGGGAGACAAAGGTGTCGACCACAACCTGACAATAGAAAGAGATACCCTCCTATCCAAGAATCTTAGCATAGAGAGAGACCTTCTCCTATATAAGAATAGGTGGTATATTCCAGACTCTCAGGAGCTGAAGGATAGGATCAAGGAGGCCGAGTATTACTCCCATATTGCAGGACACTTTGGGACATACAAGATAGTAGGCAGGGTTAGGACTAATATCTTTTTGCCTAAGATGGATGAGAGTATTGCTGACTACATTCATACATGTGATGCCTGTCAACAGAACAAAGCCGTTAAGTATAAGAAGTTTGACTTGTTGGAACCTGTTGGAGCACCATTGAGGCCATGGATGAACATTTCAATGGACTTCATAGTAGCACTACCGGAATCAGAAGGGTACACGAAAATTTGGGTAATTGTAGATAGATTCTCGAAGATGGCACACTTTATACATTTGTCCACTGAAATCCCGATAAAGGATCTGGCCCTGATATTCCTGACGCAAGTATGGCGGCTCCATGGGCTCCCAAAATCTATTATCTCCGATCGAGATAGCGGATTCACATCCAAGTTTTAGATAAGCCTAATGCAACAATTGCAACTGAAACTATGGTTATTGACCGCTTTCCACTATGAGACTGATGGGCAGACTAAGAGGGTAAACCAGACCTTGGAACAATACTTGAGAAATTATTGTTCATACCAGCAGGATGATTGGGCATCGCTACTATCCTTGGCGGAGTATGCATAGAATATATCCACCTCTGAGTCAACCAAGTGATCTGCCTTGGAGATCAGCTATGGCTTTAACCCTCGGACCAACTGGCCGGGTACAGCATCGGAGCAACAAGGTGTGCATCCCAATAGTGAGCTATTGGTAAAGAATTGGGAAGGTGTCTGGCAAGAAGTCCGAGATACACTTAAGGGAGCTCAAGAGAGACAACGGAAAGGGCACAACCAAAAAAGGTTGCTATTACTGGAATACATTACAGTGGAAGATGTGACAAATAGCAAGGCAAAGAGGGCTGACTGTGTGATGCTAAATCGCGTGAAAATCTGCCTCAAGCATCCTATGGAGAAGCTGGACCAGCGAATGTTTGGACCCTTTGTGGTCAAACGCAAGGTTGGTAACCGAGCTTATGAACTCTAATTGCCTGCCAATTGGTCAATCCACCCAGTATTCAATGTCGGACTCTTAGAACCATATCGTGAGGACTCAAGTGGGAAAAGGACTAAGGAAGTCCTAGTCCCCGAGATAGTGGACAATGAGCTCAGCTATATTATTGAGGGGGTCGTAGACAGTCGATGGTATGGTAATATGAAAGTGAAATTTCCAAATCGCTTGGTACAGTACCTAGTTTCATGGGAAGGCTATGGCGCAGAGGAGAACTCTTGGGAGCCTCATGAGATGCTAGAAGGCACTGGTTTGAAAGCCATGAAAGATTTCCACCATCGGTACCCCCATAAACCAAGAGACCATATGGTTAAGGGTGAATTGAACCAAGGAAATAAAAGACAACCTTAGCAGACCGGGATGGTCGTCAGAGAAGAGGGGAGTGATCTAACGACCCTCAGTTATAGAGCTATTGCAAGCTAAGTCTACGCCCATACATAAGATCAAGAGATCAGATGGTAGACTAGGTGGGCAGGCAGATGTATGTCTGAGAGATATCCGATGGTCTGGGTATTCTGAACAACAGAAGGTGCTTAAGGAATAGGTGTACCTAAGTAGTGGAAGTAAGGTGACTATGTCCGTTCCAACCTAACAATAGGTTAGAAGGCAGGATCAGTTTAGCCGGTCTGGAAAGTCAGGTTACCCTACTATGAAGACAAGTTTCATGTCACCATGGACATACTTACCCAACCTTTGGGACCCTATTACCCTACCTTCCGTCGGGAAGGTTCTCAGAGAAATTTCAGGAAATGTTAGGATTGTTTGTTATGCAATGACGATTCATGAGCACTAGTTTCCATATTGATTAGAAGGCTACAGGATGAGCTATAGTGCTCCGAACAAGCTCCATCTTGGTACAATTATTCCTAACAGGTACTTGCGGCAGCAGGGTTCGCCCCGGGCGTCATAGGCCAAAATGGTTGAAGTTGCCATCATACTAGTTAAAGGGAGTCTATGAAGACATGTCCATAACACTGTATACATCACAGCCGTCTGTCCGACCAGTAGCTTTTTGCAGGATATACAACGGGGCCAAGGTAAGAAAGTCAAGTACCTTCTCCAAAAAGAACGGAGTAAAACGGACCAAAACTGATGGAGTTAGCGTGAGCTATCTGGAAGGGTCCCCAGAGTAGTCCCGGGTAGTGCCCGACACCTCTGAGAAGGTTTTCCACTAATCAAGCCTACATGAGCCCCTTTGCCGTAGGCTCTTTGTGGGTTGTTTGAGGACTCTAATAGCAGGATACCTATCACTGTGAGTAGTGTGCTGGGGGTAAGGGACCATGGGTAGTGCCCACAGGTCCCGCAGCCACTACAGCTCTTCGCAGGAGCGCCCTAGACCTTCTAAGTTTGCAATCAAGATAGATAGAACTTACCTGGAAGACAGCTGATGTCTACGAGTTCTTGCATAGGTCATAGCACATGGGAAGAGAGTTATTTAGTTAGCTTTCCTAGGCGGTTCGACAGTTAGCCACTGGTGAGGCCCCAATGCACAGAGGTTTTCACTCCGGCAGGTGTGTGGCTAAACATCTTACATGAACCGATGTGCATAAAGGAGATTTCTGCTAGAGTGAGCTGACACCTTAGGCCCTTCGGGGACCTGCTAGTGGTGCCGACGACCCTTATGGAGCAGGGTATGCTTGTGTTGGTCCAGGTAACCTAATAGGGGAGTTTTGGTATAACTCTAACTACTTAAACATTATATGAGAACTCTCCTACCCCAACACAATCAACATCCTCTCCAGACACTTTAATTGAAATAAGCCTAAGCTTAACGATATTAAGTTTTACCATTTTACTTTTATTCTTCACACTTTGCAAGATCTGTGTTCGAGAGATTTTAAGCTTGGTACTGTCGCATCCTTAGGAACCATCTACCTGAGAGAGCCCCCATTCCACCTACCCTGACACAATCAACATCCTCTTGAGAGACTTTAATCGAGATATGCCTGAGCTTAATAATATTAAGTTTTGCCCTTTACTTATATTATTTACACTCTGCAAGCACTGTGTTCAAGAGATTCAAAGTTTGGTGTAGTCACATCCTTAGGAACCATCTACCTGAGGGAGCCCCCATTACCCCTGTTTGGGTAAGTGCGTTTCTTGATGCAACAGCTTGGTACACCTTAAGAACACTTTGCATCATACCTCTTGGAGGTAAGTTACCACCCCCACTACCTGCTGCAGTACCACCCGAGTTTTCCCTTAGTCTCTCCTAACCTTCACAATACTCTTCTTGACCACCACAATTCCAGTCATCTGGTGGACCACCTCCTGACAGTACCTGTAGCAGGACTGACCCAGCTGGCTGGTTACATCCTGTTGGTATGGGGCTTGGCACAACCTGCAACACCTTTAACCATTTGACTAAGACCAGACAGGTCTTTGAGTGTATGGCAGGTCCCTCATACCCCCTCTTTCTGCATTACCTACAGGTGGGTCCTTCCTTTTCCTTTCCTTTATCTGTCCTTTGTTCAAAAATGGGAACCTTACAGAAATGCTCAGGTCTTGCCCCAGATCCATGACACATAGGGTGACATCATGGTTCTCCTTCAATAGGATTTGGCGGTAGCCTAAAACCAGAAAATCCTGCATTACCCACAGGTTTGACCAGTGCCATAGGGACTTCACTTGGTGGCCCGCAGGCTTGACTAGGTGTAGCCACCATTGGGACAGATGTGCCTTGCGAGGCTATTGGAGGACATGGAGGGGCTCAACTAGGTTGGAACCTTTCCACCATGTTTTCAATCCTTTCAGTAAGGTGGGAACCTGGGTTCATTGCTGGCCACATGGTAGGGACTGGTGTTGTTACAGGTGTCAGCATAGTACCAAACGGAGTAGAATGCGGACAGGGGAGAGTTAGCTTTGGCAAAGGTAGCTGGACTGGCTTCACTATGATAGAGGGAGAGGGGAACCGCATTAGTCTATTGCGTGTCTGACGCACTGTCCGAGGGTATTCTCTTCATCATGTTCCTGTAATTAGAAGTACTCAGTGACTACGTGCCCCTGATGTAGAGCGTGATCATGAGGTAGCACGAGTGCATATCGGAACAAAACCATATCCGTCCATCAATTTCAGGTTTTTTAAGATTCATATTCATAATAGACTTTGTTCTGGAGTTCAGTTCTTGTCTCTAGCATACCAGATTAGTTGCTGATAAAGATTCTCTGGCTTATCTGTCACTAAGAGTAATGCGGGAGCTGCCTCAATCATCAGCACATCACTGTCTTTATCAATCTCATATCTCTCCTTCTAAGCCGTTTCCAAGATATCTATCTGCATTTTTATGGCAAACTGATTCCTGAGTACTGCTACAAAAGCCTCCTGCTGTCTTTTCATCCAGTCAACTAAACTTTCGCCAATATGCTTTCTAAAAATCTTTTATGTCTTTTGGTTCCAATGTAATAACTCCTGTTTTGTACTAGTAACCTTATGGGTTATGTCTCGTAGAATGTAGGATTCCAGATGATCATAGACGAAATCTGTAATGCGAATAGTGGGGCAGTTCTCAGGTTCCGTGGGGCTTTCGGTCTCCTCCAAACCTTCTGCATTTACTGATCTGAGACATTCCGCTATGCCTTGAGTGAAGTTGATGCTATGAGTAAAGGACAAGGCTACAACACTTAGGTCTGGAAGGACCAGATTGCGATGACTGTCAGGGACTTCAAATGGTACTGCATCAAGAAGCTTCCTGGCACTTCTGCTGCCAATTCCTCAGGTGGCAGCCATAATCTATGCTCTGAAGAGGGCGGCCTGTTCTGGATTGTCATTAAGCCCAAAACTGCTCTCAGAACTTGACGACTCCTCTTTAATTGTAACTGCTAAAGTAGCCATAATAGGTTAACATCACTTCAAATCAATCAAAAATCAGCAAAGGAGTTAAGCGAGAAACTTACTTAATGATATACTATGATGGGGGCTCCCTCAGACACATGGTTCCTAAGGAGGCCAATGTACCAACCTTTGCATCTCTTGAACCCAGCTCAAGCAAAGTATGAAGAATAAAACTTAATGGTAAAACTTAATATGGTTAAGCTTCAGCTTATCTCAATTAAAGTCTCTTGAGAGGATTTTAATTGTATTGGGGTAGGTGAGTTCTCATATAATGCTTAAGTAGTTAGACTTATACTAAAAACTCCCCCATCTCGTAACTCCGACTAATATGAGTATGCCCTTCTGCATAAGGGTCACCCAGTACCATTACCGTATCCCTGCAGGGCCTAAGGTCTCAGCGCACTCTAGGTGAGGCTCCCTATATACACATCAGTTTCTACAAGGTGGTTACTAATACACCTGCTGGAGTAAAAACCTTTACACATCGGTGTCATGCCAGTAGGTAACTGTTGAGTCACCTGGGAAAGGTAACTAAATGACTCTGTTCCCATCTGCCATGATCTATCCAAGCACCCATAGACATCAGCTGTCTTCCGGTTAAGTTCTATCTATCTAGATTGTGAACTTCAGTAGGTCTACGATGCCCCGGCCAAGGGCAGTGGTAGTGGCAGGACCTGTAGGCACTACCCATGGTCCCTTACCCCTGACACACTACTTACCATGATACGTATTATGCTATTAGAGTCCTCACACAACCTACTATGAGCCTATGGCAAGGCCGCTATAGCAAAGCGGTACAGGTAGGCCTGATTGGTATAAAACCTTCCCTGATGTCCCCAGCACTACCCAGAACTACCCTGGGGACCCTTCTGGATAGCCCAGACTAACTGTGTCAGGTTTGATCCATTTTACTCCATTTCTTTTGGAGAAGGTACCTGACCTTCTCACCTGGGCCTCCTGATATATCCTATGAACAGCTTCCTGTCAGACCCATGGCAGTGATATATACAGTATTATGGATATGTCTTCAGAGACTCCACTTAACTAGTATGACTACAACCTCATCCATTTTGGTCCATGATGCCTGAGGCAAACCCTGGGACCATAGGTACTTGTTAGAAATAATTCTACCAAGTTACAGCATGTTGGGAGCACTATAGCTCCTCCTATAGTCTTCTGAT
The DNA here is from genome assembly GCA_900010015.1 of Tuber aestivum. Taxonomy (NCBI): domain Eukaryota; kingdom Fungi; phylum Ascomycota; class Pezizomycetes; order Pezizales; family Tuberaceae; genus Tuber; species Tuber aestivum. The sequence goes on along the minus strand of LN891120.1, from coordinate 223,784 downwards.
CAGTTTGCAAGCAAGTGCCTGTTGATCATCATTAGGTTACAAACAATCCTAACATTTCTCGGAATTCTTGCAAGAACATTTCCGACGGAAGGTAGGGTAATCATGTCCTAAAGATAGCGTAAGTATGTTTATGGTGACTTGAAACTGGTCCCTATGGTAGGATAATGTGACTTTCCTAGACTGGGTAAACTCATCTGGCCTTCCATCCTAGCCTTAGGCCAGAGCAGACATAGCTACATTACTTCCACTACTTAGATACACTTATTTCTTAAGGACCTTCTGTTCTTCTTGATACCCAGACTATCAGTTATTCCTTGGACATGCACCAGCATGCCCACCTAGTTTACCATCTCACTTCTTGGTCTTATGGATGGGTATAGACTTAGGTTGCCATAGCTCTATACCATAGAGTTATTACACTGGACTATTGGATATCCGTCGGACATGTCCAGCATGCCTGCTTGGTCAACCATTTGACCTCTTGGTTACCTCTTTAGGTGTAGACATAGGTTGCCATCTGTGACGACCCTACGTTATAGAGCTCTGGTAACCTATGTCTATGCCCATACATAAGACCAAGAGGTCAGATGGTAGACGAGGTGGGTATGCAGGCCCATATCCGAGGGATATCTGATGGTCAAGATATCTCTAAGAACAGAAGGTACTTAAGGCAATGGTGTACCTAAGTAGTGGTAGTAATGTGACAATGTCCGCTCTGGCCTAAGGATAGGAGAGAAGACCAGGTGAGTTTACCCTGTCTAAGGAAGTCACATTACCCTACCATGGAGACCAGTTTCGTGTCACCATGGACATACTTACCCTACCTTTGGGACACTATTACCCTACCTTCCGTCGGAAACATTCTCAGAAGAATTTCGGGAAATGTTAGGCTTGTTTGTTACGCAATGACGATCGACAGACACTTGTTTGCATTTTGATCAGAAGACTACGGGAGGAGCTATAGTGCTCCAAACAAGCTGTAACTTGGTAGAATTATTCCGAACAGGTACCTGCGGCCCCAGGGTTTGCCCCGGCCGTCATGGGCCAAAATGGGTGGAGTTGCCATCTTACTAGTGAAATGGAGTTCATAGAGACATGTCCATAACACTGTATATGTCGCTGCCGTCAGTCGGACCGGAAACTGTTCGCAGGATATATAAGGGGGTGAAGGTGAGAAGGTAAGGTACCTTCTCCAGAAAGAACGGAGTAAAACGGACCAAAGCTGACAGAATTAGCGTGAGCTATCCGGAAGGGTCCCCAGAGTACTCCCAGGTAGTACTGGAGACATCTGGGAAGGTTTTACGCCAATCAAGCCTACATGTGCCCCTTCACTGTAGGCTCTTTGTAGGTTGTTTGAGGACTCTAATAGCATGATACTTATCACGGTGAGTGGTGTGTCGGAGGTAAGGGACCATGGGTAGCGCCCACGGGTCCCGCCGCCACCACAGCTCTCCGTGGGAGTGCCGTAGACCCTCTAAGTTCATACTCAAGAAAGATAGAGCTTAGCTGGGAGACAGCTGATGTCTACGGGAGCTTGCATAGGTCATAGCACATGGGAAGAGAGTCATTTAGTTAGCTTTCCTAGGCGTCTCGACAGTTAGCCACTGACGAGACCCCGATGCGCAGAGGTTTTCACTCTGGCAGGTGTATTGGTAAACACCTCGCAGGAACTGATGTGCATATAGGAGAATTCTGCTAGAGTGCGCTGACACCTTAGCCCTTCGGGGAGACGGTAATGGTGCCGGAGCAATCCTTATGGAGAAGGGCATACTCATGATGGTCAGGGTAATCTGATGGGGGAGTTTTTGGTATAAGTCTAACCACTTAAAGATTATACGAGAACTCTCCTACCTCGACACAATCAACATCCTCTCGAGAGACTTTAATTGAGATAAGCCTAAGCTTAACGATATTAAGTTTTACCGTTTACTTTTATTCTTTACACTTTTTGCAAGAGCTGTGTTCAACAGATTTGAAGTTTGGTGCGGTCGCATCCTTAGGATCCATCTACCTGAGGAAGCCCCCATTACACCATCATGATAGCTCTTTAATGTAGACTTATTATAATTGTTATGAGTAGATGGTTGGTATACGTGATATTGATAAGCTGGCTTACTAACACAGCATATTTTATAAACAGTTCTGATACATGTCTATATATATCACAAAAGTGATAACCTTGAATAACCAACTGGGAAAGTTCTTACCGCCCTCCTCAGCTTACGGTATCTTCTCTCTTTCCCATACAAATCTCCAGCTAACCATATAAAGACCAACCTTATTGGCCATAGCCTCTAAGGCTTCATACAGCCTCTTCTCTACATCTTTTTATCCTTTTTTCCTTCTCACAACCTTTCTGCTTATCCTGTGGCCTTCCTCCATTTCTTTGCTAAAACTCCTGTACTAATAAAAGAACACACGGTCTCTCTACTGGTAATAGCCTCTGCCCTCAGCCTCCCTGCTTTCTATAAGTCTCTCTCTCCTCCTTGCCTTTTTGCAAGCAAAAAATACAAGTAAAGAAAAGAAAAAACACCCACATTTCTCAAAAGTATTTCTTCAATCCTTCTACTACAGCCTTTCTTCCCACTTCTTCTTCCAATCCTCCCCTTGCTTTCATCACTCAAGTACTTTCCCAAAAAGCTAAAATATACCCTCTGGTAAAGCACTTTCCTAAATAAATAATAAATCGAAACCTGACTACAATGCCAAGAGGCAAAATGTTGCATGAGCAAACAAAGAAGCAAACTAGTAACAGACTGAATGAATGGAGGAACAAACAAGCAACCAGTGTAAGGAATGAACAGAAGGAAAGAAGAGTGGAGAGGAAAGATGGGACAGCAGGGCAGGTGGCAAAAGCAATGAGCATGCCAAGTAGCATCTTACTATTTTCAATAATAATTGCTAGATAAACAAACAAGAGTTGAGATATAGAACTTAAACATACTACTCCTGTCACTTGAATGCAATATAGTCTCTCATGCCTGATTCACCTTTTCAGTGCATTGTAATTGATAGGATTGTCAGAGTCTTCCTACTGAGTATACCTCAATAGTACCATAATTCAATCTCAATAAGTACAGTAAATCAATTCCTTTATGAATATAGTTTTTAGAAGTTTTTTCTTTCTGATTTACATAAAATTCATTAATAAGCTACCATATATCAATAGATCAAAATAGGCTTCAAATATGTAATATCAGTAAGAGTTGAACATCAACCTTTGAAATTAATTCTTGGTATTTATAACCCCTTACCGTTACTTATTACCAGCATTACATGGGTGTACCCAGAGTGGTACAGGGTATAAATACTTTGTACTATAGAAACAAAATTTTCTTTTAACAACAGTATACTGCTTGAAGTTACTGTGCCCTATAGATAGTTACTAGTTGGCAACAAACTGTTCACTATTCATCCTAAGAGCTATTATGTAAAAAACTATCTCAAAATGGAAGTGGTCCATTTTAGCTTGTGCAACCATTTTGAAATAGACTATTCATGAAGGATTCCACTTCCACCAAATACAGCCTTCTATATTAGATGTAGTATAAATATTATACATGTAAATCATAATATTAAGTTATGTAAAATCTAATCCTTACTTCTACCATCTGACTAATAATACTCTTGAAGTCATGTTTATGCTATTTAGCTAGAAGCTTTCTCTATTCTTGGCTACAAGGATTCTTCTTTGATGAGCCTAGATTTGATTTAGGCAGAAGCAGTTTGTATTTCTCATAATTTTAACCAATAGATTCTATATACTAGTAGTTTATATAAAAACAATAAATGTGATTGGATAAAAATAACAATATAATGACTAGTAAAACTCAGGGTAGAACATAATTTATTGCTAGTTGCTTCCTTCCCGGCCCTCCTTCCTGTCAATTCATGGCAAATATTGAGCGTGCTCTCAAGTGCCACCACCAACTTTGAACTTCTTAGCCTCTGTATTAAATGGCAAGGAAAAGTAATAGTAAGTTAACCATTTCTGTGTGCCGGGCTTACGAGCACCGGCAGGATTAATCTAGGCTTTTTCCCACCTTTTTTCACTTGAATACCCCTTGTGTGCTGTACTGGTATGATACTATGCATCGCGGCACAGTAGACTGTCATGCCTATGAAGGGGGTTTTCACGGCCGCAACGCGCAAAGCGGTGCCAAACCCCTACCCTGCAGTACTATTGGCGAGTGCTCGGGAAATTGGGTTTATGAGGAGCCGAAATCTCCACTATCATGGTCGACACGCTCCCGCCAAAGTTCCCGCGAGAAGTTTGAGCAAAATCATGGTTTGCATCGCTGCTGTTTGCTGTATGCGCTGTGGGGTATCGGTTGGGTGTGGCATCTCTCTCTTATCAGACCCCCTAGAAAGGAACTATCACCACCATCACGACTACCATACCGCCGTCACAAGATAATGGAGAAGAAAAGAATAAAATAAAATAAAAAAGTGAACAACAACCCCTCCCCCCCACACTACATCCCGTATCGGCCTCCTTGCGCAGCTCAACGGAAATGCAAAGCATCAGTCTCAGTCGTCCCGTAATCGGGCTCATACCTTTTTCCCTTCTATGGCAACGAGAACCAACTGCCATCGCGGAAACTGTGCTACGAGGAAGATTACCAAAAGGCCCAGTTTATCCGTTCACCTATTCATCATACCATATATGCTTCATCCACTTTGCTATCCTCTGTTTGGGGTACCGGCCTCGTGACTCAGTCCTGTATGGCAACATGTATCACATCAACTGACAACAGCCCAAGCCTTCCTCGTGCTGCAAGAGAAAATACGGACCCCACCCGTTCCCTACTGCCGCACCGTATCAACCGGCGACACTAGGAGCTGGGCGGGTGGATGGGGCCCGGCAGACTAACTACCGGTAGGTTTACAGGAAAGTTGCTTCATAGAATTGCATTCTTATGATAATTGGCCACGGGGCGCCTCCTCTACCAAGGCCTTTACTCCTCCCCTTGAAGGAGTGCCTTGTATCATATAGGCCTAATTTTGCCCTCGTGTCAAGCCACACTTCGTTTGGTCTACTTGGCTAGGTTTCCGGTGTCGGCAGCGAATACAGTACAAGGGGGGGGAAGGAAGTAGTGCGACACCATTGCAACCGCCTTTTGCACGATCACACTTCCACTACCAACCCCTCTCCTCCGATACTGACAGAGTCCCTCACAGCCTGTCAGAAAAATTCTGGAAGGCAATATGCGGGTAAAGGGAACCCGGAGCAGAGAGCGTAAGTAGTCTAGTTAAATAACTATGTACATATGATTAAGATAATAAAAAAATAAAATAATTTAGCGATCAATGAGTAAAATATTGAACGCCGACGATCGTTAACGAAGAAGAAGCAACGCTTC
>LN891120.1:201253-216562 GCA_900010015.1 Tuber aestivum | reverse complement strand
CACCCAATGGGCTCAATCACACAGCCTTTATCCTCTGGGGTATACCCCTTGCTAAACTGTCAAATGAATCAGAGTACAATAGTTCAGAATGTGTGATGGCTGTTGCAAGGACAAGTTTCTGTGGTGTTGCTAATTGGTACATGTGTTGCAACGCTGACTGTTGTACCTCCGGTCGCGTAATTGTGACCCCCGTGGATATCGAGAATGGGCCACTCACTAGCTGCTGACCCCCGCGCTTTCTCATTTTTTGTCTTTCTCCTTCCCCCCTTCTTCCCTCGGCTCCCTCTGGAGGATGGAAGTACCACGAATACTCGACAATTTTTCAAGTTTCCGGAACCTGAGTTGCGTGGCCGTGGCCCAAGCTACTGTAGTTCCCTCAAAGTCTATATTCTTGCGGAGCAATCAATTGTGCCATAAGTGAATCACTTATTCATCTCCCATTGTGGAGACTTTAAAAAACGTTGAGTGGTTCGGTAGGCTTTGGTTTCATGCTTGGCCCCGGGCCGCAGCGGAGGGGGGGGATTAAGAAAAATACGCCCAGGCTGTATAAGGCACTCCCCTAAGGGCTCTAGCAGCTCCTAATTCAGAGGTTCGCCAGCGAGGTAGGCTTACAGTTGCCGGGGGGTATCGGTATTTTTACGGGGTGGAAAACGAGTGATGGTGTCTGATTTCAATCCGGCCACTTGAGTAGTTTGACTAACACGGCCTTTTTCAGGTTCTATCAGCACACTATAACAGGATTGGAAGAGCAAACTAAGTACTAGGAGGACCGAAAACTCGCCGCCCTCACTCCGACAATAATGGGGCACTGTACTATGTATAACTTACAGCGTTCTACATTGGATCACTCGGTGGAAATTTTTGGAATGGCAGCCAGTGCAACCGTGAAAATATCGTATGATGTGCCCGCCCATTAAAGGAAACCCTTATAATACTGTATCACATACAGTGTTGTAGCCAAAGAGACGGTAAACACCAAACCGAGAGGGAAATGAGTGGAGATGACAAAACGCCGTACATGACTCATGTAGCAAACCTTATTCTCCGGAAATCCAAGCTCACCAAGATAACGCCCATAGGAATTCAATTTTTAATACTGATTAGGGGGGGTAGTAGAGGAATCGTGATTTGGGAAAACTTCCAATTCTGTTCCGGCCGGTGCAACCCGAATTCTGGCTACCTCACTATTCCTGATTTCTCCGCGAATCAATCGCTCCGCCAAAGGGTTCAACAATTTCTTGCCAATAAGGCGGTTCAATGGTCTTGCGCCGTATCGAACATCGTAGCCCTTCTCGCTGAGCCAATCCTTCGCTTTAACATCTATGTCTAGTTTGATTCGGCGATCGTCAAGCTTTGCCTGCAATTCCTTCAATCGAATATCAACAATATCCCGAATAGCATCCTTCGAGAGTCTCCGGAAAATTATAAATTCGTCAATCCTGTTTAGAAATTCTGGTGGGTAGGAATGCTGCACAATATCCATGACCTGCTGCTTGGCAGCTCGCGATAATGCGATATCTGAGGATGGATCATTGATAAGGATGTCTTGGCCGAGGTTGGACGTGAGAACTATGATTGTGGAACGGAAATCGATCTTCCGACCTTGAGCATCTGTTAGGAAGCCTTCGTCAAGGACCTGAAGGAGCAACGAGGAGATATCCTTATGAGCCTAATATAGAACAGTCAGCGCTCGACCTCACCCATGGGTGATATCAGACAAGCCTTTTCAAATTCATCGAATAACAGGACTGCATAAGGCTTTCTTCTGACGGCTTCTGTCAATTGACCCGCATCTTCGTAGCCGACATAACCAGCTGGGCTTCCAATCAACCGACTGACGGTGTGTTTTTCCTGAAACTCGCTCATATCGAATCGGATAACTGCGGTCTCGCTCGAGAATAAGGTTGTCGCCAACGCTTTGCATAATTCTGTCTTTCCAACACCCGTGGGGCCTAAAAACATGAAACTGGCGGTGGGGCGATGGTCGCTAGCTAATCCAGCGCGCTGAAGCCTGACGGCATCAGCAACCGCCTTGAGGGCGTCGTCTTGTCCACGAACGGACTGGCGAAGAGCGTCCTCGAGATGCACTAGTTTTTCAGCTTCCCCAGACATAAGCTTAGTGGTAGGAATGCCCGTGGCTTTAGAAACAACATGAGAAATATCGTCTGGGCCCACCGAATCATGGATAAGTGAGCCCTTACTCGCTTCGCCATCCTTGGGAAGCTTTGCCTCTAGTTCGGGAATCCTCGCGTATTGTAGCATAGAAGCTTTCTCGAAGTTGCCTTCTCTTCGACATATCTCAAGTTCAACCCTGGCGTGCTCTAACTCCTCCTTTGCAGTTTTTATCGCCTGGAGCCCGGCCTTCTCTTCTTCCCAAACCTTCGTGAGTCCCTCGACCATTGCCTTCTTTTCTTTCAAAATGGCTTCAAGCTTCTCCTTTCGCTCCTTAGAGGCCACATCCTCCTCCTTCCGAAGTGACTCGAGCTCAATTCTCAGTGTCAAAATTGCATGATCAAGTTCCTGAATTTCGTCAGGACGTGACTCTTGCTGAAGCCTCAATGCCGAAGCAGCCTCATCGACTAGATCGATGGCTTTGTCAGGTAGGAAACGATCGGTGATGTAGCGGTTCGATAGTGTGGCCGCGGAAACAAGCGCGTTATCGGTAATCCGGACACCGTGATGCACTTCATACCGATCCTTGATCCTATTGGGAGGTGGTAAGCGGCGTAATCACAAAAAGGAAAGGAAATGAGTCCTCATCTCATACCCTCGAAGTATACTGATCGTATCGTGAACACTAGGCTCATCAACAAGGATAGGTTGAAACCTCCGAGCCAAAGCCACATCCTTCTCGATTTGGCGATATTCATTCAATGTTGTAGCGCCACAGCACTGAAGCTCTCCACGACTCAGTTGAGGCTTGAGAAGGTTGGATGCATCGACCGAACCCTCTGTCTTTCCCAGGCCAAGCAGTGAATGAAGTTCGTCAATGAAAAGGATAACCTTCCCATGAGCTTCAGAAACCTCTTTCAAGACACTCTATAATAAAACGATAACCCTGTTAGTTTGGTGATGGTTATTGGAAATGGAGGGACAAAAACCTTAAGCCTTTCTTCAAAATCGCCTCTGAATCTAGTTCCGGCAATCAGCTGTCCTAAATCCAAGCTTACAACCCTCTTATCCTTCATACTTTCCGGCACTTGGCCACTGACAATCCGCTGCGCAAGGCCTTCTAGAATTGCAGTCTTCCCAGTTCCTGCCGAACCAATGAGGACGGGGTTGTTTTTCGTCCGCCTTGACAATACTTGGATGGTCCGGCGGATTTCTTCATCACGGCCAATGACAGGGTCCAGTTTCCCATCTCTAGCACGAGCGGTCAAATCTGTGCCAAATTGTTCCAGTGGCGGTTGTTGTTCCGGTGGCGGTTGTTGTTCCCCTATGACTCGAGTTAGGCGTAGGGAAAGGGACTTCTGCAAAAGTTTTCTTACCCATTCGATGTGCCCCACCTGCAGCATATCCTCTTGTCGCAAAAACTGGCGAGCCTCCGAGAAAACTAGGAGCACTTAATCCAATTAGTCGAGGTAAATTTGATCCATTCCTCGAACATGCTCGTAGGTTTGCGTTTTTAATAGCCGGTCGAAATGTCCGGATAATTACTCGTGATTTTGAGAGCATTTTTGGGCACACGCGTGCTGTTGTTGTTGCGGAGAGGTATAAAGAAATAAAGCGATCCCGGGAGGTGCGAGTGAGAAAGAAATTCTATGACTTTATCCCGGGCTCGACATTGTAGATTTTTCTGGAGGTTTCTTGAGGGTCTGTGAGGTTTCGTCAAATTGACGCAATCACGCCAGATCGAAACGGTGGTAGCACTGAGAGGCTACCGGGTTACCGGTGGTGGCTGTTTAGGCGAGGCTGAAGTACTCGTACTGGACTGTACTCGTACAAAGTACTCGTGCCGAGGTTGTGGCTTCTGAGCCACAACCCAGGCTACTCACTTGCTCGCAACCTTGGGTAATTTAGGGCGCGTCTGGATGTCCCGAGCTTTTCAAACCTTGATAATAACAAAACCTGATTTGCAGGCTGCAACTGAAATAATCACAAGTTGTTATAATTGGGAGTTTTCACACTCCCCAAGGTGTGTCTGGTCACCTGAAAAATCAATTCCAAAAAGGTCACACAAAAAAATCATAATAATTAATGTGCGAAACACATTGGCACCTCTATTTCAATATTTATTTTTTTAATTTTTTTTACTACACTATTGATAGTAGGAGTGGGTTATTGTAGCCAATAAGTGCCACTTCAAAATGAGAGTTAGTGAAATACTGGTCAGACCAGTATTTCAGAAACCTTTCATTTTGATATCATTATTGCATTTTGAATATTGTGTTTTGTTGTTGACCAGACATGGCACTCAAAAGTAAAATAGCATTTTGTGACAAACCTTCATAACCGGGGTCAAAATGAAGGTCTGAGGTGGCAATCAGATAGGCCCTTACTCTTAAGAGAGTACCTGACAGCTCAACATGACTTTGTGGGCTACCATACTAATTCTGTGGCTCAACCTAGTACTGTGGTTCAACATGACATTGTGGCTGGGTAGAGCTTAATAATATTATAGTTTTTAATATTTTTGAAAGTTTATAGAGCAAATTGTATTCTACTTTATATTTTTTTGCATGACTTTGTCATTTGCCTCTTAATATGTAAAACAATTAATCTAGAAACCTTTTGCTTATATGTTCAAATTAAATGTCTTTATTTTATTTATTTCTTTCTCTTATTCAAGAATGGCTTATATGCTACAGTAAAGTATGGGGACAAAAGGGATCATCCTGTACAGCAACAGCAGCCCTACAACCACCATAAATTTACTACCTATATAACCACAACTACTTAAAATGAACTGAAAATTTGAATAGACATCCATTAAATATAATAAAACTCCTATGGTTGATGCAATCCAAAATGTATCCCAGGCTAAAGTTTGAGTGTTACGTGGCTGAGCAGGCAAAAATACCAGGATTGGGTTACTCTAAGAAAAATATTATATAAGTTGAGAAAGTATAATATAATAATAACAGTGATTTGACAACTAAGATGGAAAAAACTAATAGTCTTGGCGATTTCAATGTGGCATTGTGTAACACATCAGAGACTATCCCATACAAATTATATTATTTCAAATCATTATACTTCAATATAGGAATAAGAAATAAATACAAAAGAACTACTACATAATTGTCCTTAACAATTCCTACATAGTAGTAGTTTTTGTAAATTTTTACTACCATCTAGTTATTTGTTATAATGGAGTAAAAATGCGTAAAATCCTGGTATACATTTTGGATTGCATCAACCATATATGAAATTGTGAAGAAAAAAAATCAACACTTTGTGTACCATCTCTTTGCATCTAAAACAGCAGCCACTCTACTAGGCATTGACTTCCATAGCTTTTCCCAGAATTCTCCTTCAATATCCTAGGTCCAAACTATATCAAAAGCTTCTGCTAGATGTATTCTAATAGTATCTGGACCCCCCTTAGTCTTGTGAATGTTAGGAAAGTGCTGGTGCAGCTTTTCCTTTACTCTTTTCCAACAGTGCTTAATAGGATTGCGGTCAGGGGAATTAGGTGGCTATTCCATAACCTGTATATGGTTTTCTGCAAACTGAGCCATAGTATCTCTTGCAGTATGTATCCTTGCACCATCCTGCTGAAATATAGAATCTCTAACTGTGTCCTCCACCTCCTGCCAGACATCAACTAAACCATGCTCCAAAACTCCAATATACACAAATCTATCCACACTCATGTCAAAAATAAGAATCAGAGGACCCTTATTTTTATCCCAAATGCAAGCCCAGACCATCAGCTTTATCCCATGTCCTTTTGTAACTCCTTGAATACAGTCCTTATGCCATTTTTCCTCAGGTGTTCTGAACACCCAAATACTCTTAAGATCTCTGGACTTTTCAACCATGCATTCATCACTAAAGATAATTCCCTCAAAGTGTTACACTTAGAAGAGTAATTGGTGCGGCACGTAACTAAATGCATAAGGTCAGATGTTCGACTCCAGGCTCCGCCGTAGTTGCCGTGACAATATCATATTATCGCACGGAACAATAAGGCATCTATGCAGCCCGCTCCGCGGAGATACGAGGCATGCGACCAAGGGGTTTTCACTGGATAACATAGAAGGAGCTCCGTTCTATAAGATAAGACTTAGTTGGTTCAGATTGGTCAGTTAGTTATAGAGCTACGACCTCTGCAAGTCTATATGCAATTACAAGAAGTAATATGCATGTCCCTTCAGCTCACATAAGCTAGAGTCATCTGGAAGACCTAGTTATGATTGGTTAATAACTACTCACTGGTCGAGTTAGTTATCTTTGGCATGCACTCTTAGCTATACACATAGAAGAGCCATTAATAAGTCCTTTGACGGAGCTGATCACTCCACTCAGGGAGAGAGTGTGGAAGTTAGTTTTCAGGGTTAAATGGAGTTCGCACTCCAAAGACACTGAAGCATTAGTATGGTAGGTATATGGTCAGTAAGGGATTGAATGTAGGCTGCGACCACCCAGACGCGGAATATAAATATCGAGGTACCTCCCTAGCTTATAAGTCATCCTCCGTCTCCGCTACACCTCCGGCGATTGAAAACTCAACACCATGGTTACTGTCGTGGCTTTCATCGTCTAGTACCACCACCCTCCCCCCCCATCTCCCTCCATCCAGCCTCGGCTACAGGAGGTGGGCTCGCTTCCCCTCTCCCTTGGGGTCCTGATTTATTTCTTGATTCCCTCGGTTCCATCCCTGGTTGAGGCCTCTCATCTTCGTGATGTTTCCCCTCTTCCTACCCCGCCTCGCTTAGGCGTTGGCATGGTCGGCGACCCCCTTTTCCACCTTCAACAGACGGCCGGGACTACAGTTGCAGTAGGAGAGAACAGCTTACAGGCGACGGTCGATCTCTCCATTCTCTTGCTCCCGTAAGAGGCTGCCTAGTCGGACACGAACGCGGTTACCGATAGTTGTTGTTTACGGATTTGGGTCTACCCCTCCTCTACTCTTTGGGGCCTCTTTGGCTGGCAGGTGGTGGGATCCCTTCCACTACAGTGACGCTATCTCTCCCAGAACAAGGGACTACATGAGAGACGCGGTAAAACACTTGCTTCGCTTAGGGCTCCTCTCCACGGTCGGATCGGCTGGCACCCTACTGCCTCCTCCTCTCAAGCTGGCACCTTACTGCCTCAATCGTCGATGGTCCCGGAGGACATGCGGTCGCTGGCACGCCTGCCACACACCTCCTCTCCTCAGTTCTCGGTCGCCGCCTTCGGGGTGGTTTCTCTTATACCCTTCGGTCCGGGGCTTCGGCTCCCTCCTCCTGGCCCTCGTCATATGGCCTAGGGGTTCCTATGATGGATTTGAGTTGTGATCGTTGGCCCTTAGGGGTTCGGTTTGGGTTTCTGTCTTTAGGTGTTTGTTCTTGGGGTTTTGGCGAGTTCTTGGTTCACTGTCGGGTAGCTAGCTTTCTTTTTGTCGCTTGGCGGTGGGGGTTATTGGTTTGTGGTCTACGGGAAGGATTTCGGGCAGGAGTAGTTTTTTCTACCCCAGAGGGTTTTTTTAGCTCCGTCGTTCGGCCTGGTCCGCGGAGGAATAGGTTTTTTGTCGTCATAGCTAGCGCTCCATACGTTTTTTGTACCTTAAACAAATAATCAATGAGTCAAACAAAAAAAAACAAAATCCCTAGCTTATAAGTCATCCTCCGTCTCCGCTACACCTCCGGTGATTGAAAACTCAACACCACGGTTTTTATCGTGAGTTTTTTGTTTTGTCGGGAAAAACATTCTCCTCCCTCCTGCCCACTCCTGCCTGCGGCCTCGGCCTAGCGGAATCTGGCTCTTCTCTCCTCTCACGCGCGGGGAATTGACTTCAGTCTACCGTCGCAGGGCCCTCTCTCTCTGTGGGGGTTCATCGGTCGGAGGCCCTCTTTGGCTGACTGGCAGGTGGTGGGATTCCTTCCACTACAGTGACGCTATCTCTCCCAGAACAAGAGACTATATGAGAGACGCAGTAAAACACCTGCTATGCTTTGCCTAGGCTGCCGTTGATGATCTTCCTTACTCCTCCTTCCTCCTCCCCCCACGCATGGTGGGGAGTCCTCTCCTCTTTCTGAGTTGGCTCGCTTAGCCTTCTCACGGTCGGCAACCCCTTAACCACCATTATCAGACGGCCGGGACTACAGTTGCAGTAGGGGAGAACAGCCAACAGGCTACGGTTGATCTCCCCATTCTCTTGCTTCTCTAAGAGGCTGCCTAGTCAGACAAGAACGCGATTACCAATAGACAATGTTTAAGGTCTTTGGGTCTACCCCACCGCTCGCCTCTCCCTACAGTCAGATTGGCTGGCACCCTACTGCTACACCTTCCCCTCCCCCTGGTTATCACCCATGGCCGACTGGTCTCCTCCTTCCCTCCCTGGTATTGCACTGTCTCCTTGGAGTGGGTCTGGGGGGGGCCCCTATCTTAGTGCGCTTCGTGCATCGCTTCCCGCTTGAATGAGTGGCCTCGCCCTTCAGGGCCTACGTGGCTTGCTACTAACCTTTCTTTTGTCTTTTTGGGATTTCTCAGCGGGTTTTCCTGGCCCTTCCTGCTTTCTTCTTTGTTAGGATTTCCTTGTTCGTCCATCTAGCCGGGCTTGGGTTTCTTTTCTTGGAGGCGAGATGTGCAGTTGGCTCCAGACCAGAAGAGCTTGCAGGGTTGGCTTTTTCCTGTGGCAAGAGGAGGGATATGGGTTTCTTGTTGTTATAGCTAGCACTCCATATGTTTTTTGTACTCTAAACAAATAATCCATGAGTCAAACAAAAAAAGGAAAAAATCCCTAGCTTTTAAGTCTATCATCAGTGACCGGTGAAGAGATCTTATCACTATATTTCATTCTACTTTACTTCTATCTTTACAAGCCTTCTTGACTATCTCCGAGACAGAAGACTATAGGGCCTAGTGTATACTCGCTTGACTTTAGAGTTACCTACCCCTAACACTATATTGATAACCTCTGGTTACCAAGGCTCTTTGAATGATCCCTTTGAAACAACAAATTCAATTAGTGGACTTTCAAGAACATTCAGACACCACCTTCGAACCACAATCCACGCCTATCTACACCTCATTCGAAACACTTTGGGAAACCCAATTAGCAGCTATCTCCTTATTCGAAGAAGACCAACCCTCCTGGTTCCCCTACTCTGAAGAGTGGTTGGAACCTGATTTCTTCCACTACTACTTCAATGACCCTGACTGGGAACCTTACGAGGAACCCACCTGCGATACAACGTACCACAATACGACTTCCGTCCTCTGTGACGACGAAGGGGGCTACGAGGGATCCTTGCCTCCATTGGCGTTAGAGATTGAGCTCTTACACCAACACAAACAAAATGAGGAACAATATGTCAGACATACCTCGAATCACTTAAAGTGGTGAGCCGACGGATACGGATATGGAGGAAACCGCTGAGTCTCCACTATCCGTTGGTGGCTGGTATTCAAATATATATAGTATGGTACTATTTTAATAACTTTGTATGAAAATACGACACAGTAGAAGGTGTATACTGCGGGGGCGCTAAGCAAGAAGGAGTTTTGTATGAAGGTAGATTGATAGTAGTTCTTGTCCTTAATTCTCTTAAGCGAGATGGGTGGTAACCCCTATTTATACAGATGTACCGTGACATCCTTCACATAATAAGAAGAAATGTAAGGGAAAATATAAGTGTCAACGTGTTTGACCGTAACCTAAGTAGGAAAAACATAAGTGCGAACGTGTTTGACCTGAAAGAACTGCCAAGGAAATCCCATAAAATATACATAAATCTGAGGTGGTGTGAACAGATAATTAGAACATAATTGTAAATCAAATGACCGATGACCATGCATGATGATGCATAAAATGTAAGAAATAAACCCAAACACCAGATAAGAAAAGCATGCCATAATTCCCTAATCGTATTATGAAATATCAATGAAATATACATAATACATACTCCACTGTAGTAATGTTGGTGAACTAGAAATAATACTAAGTAGAGGAATATACGATATTATCAAGGAGAATATATATATGAAACGAATTAGAAAATTCAACACTTCCCCTCATTATCTGCAGCCCAAAAGTCCCATTAATCGTTCATGAGCCAGTTTGGCTAAGACATTTGTGCAGATGTCGGCAAGGTTATCGGAGGAGGCAACCTTAAGGAGCATGAACGAGTCATTATCGATTTCTTCCCGTATTTTGTGGTAGTGTATATCGATATGTTTTGTTCGGTCATTTAGCTCATGGTTTCTCGTGAGAAAGTTTGCGTCAGTATTATCTGCATGTAAAGCGATCAGTAAGTCGAGACAGATATCTTAGAGACCCTTTTGGAACTATTGGATTTGTCTTGCGGCAAGTGACATTGCGATGTATTCGGCTTCAGTTGTTGATAGTACGACTGAGGCTTGTTTCTTCAAGGGCCATGAGATGCATACACCAGTCAGAAGTACAATGTATCCTGAAAAGGAGCAGCGGGTATCGAGGCAAGCAGCGAAGTCAGCATCAACGTAGGTATGGATAGCATTTGTCGCGTTGTAAGGGTAGAAGAGTCCAATGTGTTTTGTTCCATTAACATATCGAAGGACATGTTTAGCGGCCTTGAGGTGTTGTTCAGTAGGGCAAGCAGAAAATTGGGAGAGGAAAGAAATTGTGTATGCTAGATTGGGTCTTGTACCAGTAGTCAGATACGTAAGTAATCCTATCATCGATTGGTAAATGGAGGGGTCTGGAATGCGTGTGTCTTCGGTCCCTTTCGTATGTTGAATGCCTTTCGGTAAGGGTGTAGAAACGCTCTTAGAGTTTTCCATTGAAAATGGTTTGAGGACTGACTTGATGTATTGCTCTTGGGTACGATGTAGCCCATCTGGTGCGTATGCGATGTGCAAGCCGAGTAAGAACGTGGCTTCCCCTAGGTCTGTAATCTCGAATGCCGTTTTCAGGTCATCTGTGAGAGATGTAGCTTCTGGGGTGTCGGCTCCGTGGATAGCGATGTCATCAACGTAAATCGAAACGTAGATGTGGTGTTTATTGTGAACAAATATGCATGGGTCGAGGGATGATGTCGTAAATCCTCTGGATGTCAAGACTCTGGAAAAGAAAGTATACGATTAGTTTGCAGATTGCTTAAGTCCATAGAGACATTGGTTAAGTTTCCATACCTTGCCTTTGTCACCGAACCCAGGTAATGGTCGCATGTAAACTTCTTCTTCCAATTAGCCGTAGCAGAAAGTGGATTTAA
The DNA here is from genome assembly GCA_900010015.1 of Tuber aestivum. NCBI lineage: Eukaryota > Fungi > Ascomycota > Pezizomycetes > Pezizales > Tuberaceae > Tuber > Tuber aestivum. The sequence continues at coordinate 205,223 of LN891120.1, read as the reverse complement.
CATCGAATTGTTGCGGTCGCTATTTATTTTTAGCGCATATCGCGAGGAAGAAGCGGAGAGATTCGTAACGTATAGCCGGGGCAAAGGTTTCTTTGAAGTCGAAGCCAGGGATTTGTCCAAATCCTTTAGTGACAGCACTTGCTTGATACCTTTCTAATGTGCTATCAGCATTTCTTTTAACTCTGTAGACCCACTTACTTTCGATTATTTTCCGTCCAATCAGTTTATCGACAACATCAAAGATTCCACTCTTCTCGAGGGTCAGAATTTCATAGTCCATTGCCAAGGTCCACTGATCACAGTAGGGGCTGTTTATAGCTTGGTGATAAGTAGCAGGATCCTCGTCAGGCATTTCAGTAGCATTTCTGTCATATCGAACTGGTGGTCTTGAAACTCGTCCAGACCAAGTCGTTGTTCCTTCTGCGGGTTCCGGAGGTTGTTCTAGTTCATCTGCAGGTGGTTCCGGAGTTGGAGAAGGAGGTGCGGGATTCTCCTAGTCTTCTGGAGGTTCTGGTGGTGGAGGTGGATGTACTTCAAGGTCTGGTAGTGGTAAAGGTTGGTTGTTGTCTTCCTTTTCTTGAGGCTTGTCGTGAGGGTGCGAGGCGGTCTGGAAAGAGGGAACTGTAATGGTCCCAAAGGTCTCTGATGTATGGGTCAGTTGTTTTGGATCTGACGGTCCAGTTGGGTCAAGCTGTATTATGGTCTTAGTTGTCCAATGGATTTGTCTGGTTTCAGAGATCCGATATTGTGATGGTATATATATCCAGTATATTTTGTCGAAGGAGGTATAACCGACACGATATCCTTCTATGGCCCGGGGCTATAGCTTGATTCCAGGTTTTCTTTTCTCCTCTGGTATGTGGACGTAGCATTTGGTCCCGTATGGGCGCAAGTGGTTGATCAACGGCTTTGTTTTGTAGATAGCTTCATAGGGTGTTGAGTTTCCTATGGCTCAGTTAGGGAGTCAGTTCCTAAGGTAGTCGGCGGTGGAGACTGCTTCGGCCCAAAGGCTAAGGGTAAGTCCAGTCAATATAGAGCGTGTTGATGTGATAATGGTACGGTTGTACCATATGGCAACACCATTAGATTCATGTGAGTAAGGAGGGGTCTTATCATGCACAATTCCATGCTTCTGAAACAATGTAAGCATTTTGTCATTGATGTATTTGCCTCCGTTGTCAGTACGAAATCTTTTGATAATGGTACAATCCTGGGTTGTCCTTTCTTTGATGAATGGTTCGAACACTTTTACGGTGTCGGACTTCGCTTTTATGGTGTAGATCCATGTGTAGCATGTATTGTCATCAATGAAGGTAACATAGTACTAGGAGTTGCCAAAGGAGGGTTTCGAGAATCGGCCACTAAGGTCGGAGTGATTCAGTTCGAAAGGGGTGTTACATCGTTTCTCTGTTGATTTGGGTTTTGACTTAGTTGACTTAAAGGTGATGCAGGTTTGGCATTGCCAGTCTTTTAGAACTGTAGGGATGGCGGGATAGTCGGAGTAGTGGTCAGCTTTGAGGTATTACGGTGATGGATGTCCAAGGGCTTCATGCCACTCTTTGTAAGGCATCTTGTTCGCTGTTTCCTTTTCCTCTTGCACAACATAGTCCTGTCTGTCCAGCTTTCTCTATAGAACCTCTGTTTTATTTTCTCTAGAAACATACATATCCCTCCCAGAACTCCGCAAAGAAAAACCTTTTCCCAAAGAAACGATAGCGCGCTACAACAACAAGTTGCTAGAACCCAGCTTAGGAACCCAAAGAACCCGTTGTAGAAAGACAGAGTCTGTCCGACCATCAGATGTTTTGTCCTTAAGCTCCACTGTTCCACGGCCGCATAATTCTATTACTGAATCATCACCGAACTTAACGGTGCCTTGTGAAGATTTGAAGTTTATAAGAAGGTCTAGGTTCGAGGTCATGTGTGAGCTTGCACCTGTATCAATAACCCATTCATTTGGGTAAGGGATCATTTGCGTAGGAGTTGAGGAAGTAGAGGTACTGAGCAGTTTGGATGTCTCTTCCTTTCCAATCTTAGCCGAGTGTCTGGCTCTGTCATTCTTTCGCTTCTCGTTATCGGCCTTGAGCTTGTTACACTCATTCTAGGAGTGGCCTTCACTACGAGAAGAGGGGTGGTGCTTTTTGCAGTAGGAGCATTCCTTCATTTCGGCCAGTTGCCAGTGGGCCGTATCGTGAGCCTTTCCCTTTCCTTTGACATCGGCGCTTTTATACGCCTTATCCTCCTCAGAATTAACCGAGGATTTCAAGTCCAACAGCTTGTTGTAGACATGATTGTAGGTAAGGTCCTCCTTGGTTTCGAGGTTGTTGACAATGTTGCTCATCGACTGAGGCAGGGAACGAAGGAGAACAGCGGCTTTGGCTTCGGTTGACTCAAATTCCGATTTAAAAACAAACCATAGAGCGTATCGGTCGGTTTCAGAAGCGGAGAAGCAAGGAATTTGCATTTGATTCCATATGGTGTCGTACTTATTGATGTGGTCTGGCATATGTTCAGACATATTGTACTGGGAATCGAGGACTGCATTGAGCTGGTCAAAGAAGGTGGAAGTATTTTCGTGAGCGAACTTATCTTCGAAGGCTGTCCAAATAGTGGGAGGTGTCTTGTGTGTGGCCAGTAAGATAAGCCATTTTGGATCGATCGTTTCAAGCAAGTAGGCCGAGGCCCACTGGTAATGATAGTGGAAAGAATCTTCAGCATCTTCAACATTTTCAGGTCCGGTAGTTGCTCCTGCTTCCGGTAATGTTTATTCTCCTCTTACTATGTCCCAACAATTGAATAAGGGGAGAACATATTCTGATATAACACACCACATTCTGTAGTTTTCTGGGCCCGTAAGCTTTGGGATTGAGCTCAGTGTATAGGCGGGTGCCTAGTCTCACTTGGAGTTGGTAGAATAATTTTGCGGTGGTGGGTTGGCAGGGCCTGCAGGATCCATTGGTGGTGGTGGAGGCGGTGCGCCAGGCTGTGTTGTAGGTGGATCAGTAGGAGGAGGAGCCAGAGGGAATGGAGGTACTGGAGGGAGCGGAGGTTGCTCGAGTTCTTCTTCAGAGAGGTTGTCGTGTGGTGGAAATGGGGGATGAGGGAAGCCCCTGTGGGCTGATCCTTCAGCCAGAGTTGAAAATTCTAAGTAAAAATTATACGATCAAAGTTACAAACCACACACTCCTTAAATTTGCCAGCACTTTGTCCTAATGGAAGCCTTGTAGAGAGCAGGTAGCCTGAGTGCTACCAAATCCAATCTCCTGTGGCTGTGTCCTTAGTGAGAGACTTCCAAAAGGTAAGAGCACGGCGAAGAGGTATGTGGAGAACACACAAGCGAGCCTGGGAGGAAAAAGAAGGAGACGGAGGAAAAGAACGGTGGAACCCCTGGTTATAGGGGTTGGTGCCAAGACTTTTGCCGTGCCAAGATTTTTCGTTTGCCAAGACTTTTGCCGAGACCTTTTGTGGAGAATATCTTACTGGGAAATCTTGGTTTCGTTTCCTACCCGAATGTTTCGTTTCATGATTTTGTTTCGATGAAAGAAGGTTCAGTGACAGTGAAACTTTTGCTGTATGAGTAGAAGCGCGTAAGTGTAAGTTGTATAGTTATAGAAGCACCGGGCTCATAACCTGTTCAAATTTGTACGGTACGGCACTATCTTAATAACTTTGTACGAAAATACGACACAGTAGAAGGAGTATACTGTGGGCATGCTAAGCGAGGAGGAGTTTTGTATGAAGGTAGATTGGTAGTAGTTCTTGTCCTTAATTCTCTTAAGCGAGATGGGTGGTGACCTCTATTTATACAGGTGTGCATCCTTTGCATAACTAAGAGGAAATGTAAGGGAAAACATAAGTGTCAACGTGTTTGACCGTAACATAAGTAGGAAAAACATAAGTGCGAACATGTTTGACCCTCAAGAACTGCCAAGGAAATCCTATAAAACATGTGTACATCTGAGGTGGTGTG
>LN891120.1:175250-197063 GCA_900010015.1 Tuber aestivum | reverse complement strand
CTACAAAGGAGGAGATCGAGCTACAGTGATTGTTGACTCAGAGCATGATGAAATCAAAAGACATCTCCATGGAAGATACATTGGACCAACTGAGGCAGTTTGGAACTTATTTGAATTTCGTAGGCATGAAGAACAACCACCTGTTACTCATCTTGCCTTGCATTTACCTGGTCAACAACCAGTTTACTTTCAAGATAATCAATCTTCGGATCAACTACGTGAACATATTGAGACTGCTTTGACTACTCTTATGGCATTTTTTGATTACAATGCTCAGAATGAGGATGGTCGACAGTATCTATATCAAGAATTTCCTGAGCACTTTGTCTATCAACGTAAAGTAGGATGGAAAAGAAGGCAACGAGGTTTTGCAATTGGACGGATGTATGCTGCCAGTCCTTTTATGGGCGAGAGGTATTATCTCCGTCTTCTCTTAACCGTTGTCCGTGGTGCTACTAGCTATAAAAATTTAAGAACGGTAGATAGAGTATTATACCCTACATTTAAACATGCCTGTATAGCTTTAGGCTTATTAGAGGATGATGGAGAGTGGACAGCCCTATTTCGAGAAGGGGTAGGGTTTATGACTGGTAGAGTATTACGACACCTATTTGTTTTAGCCCTACAGTATACCACTATTATCAATCCTCTGGTTTTATGGCAACACTTTGCATAGAACTTTTGTGATGACCTACCTCATATTCTCGAATCAGGTATTGTAGCTTTACCTACTAATGTTACTGAGCATGAAGGAATGGAAGATGTTCATTTAGACTATGGTTTATATCTAATTCAACAAGACTTAAATGAATATGGAAAATTATTGTCTGATTATGGATTACCAGAACCTGTTCTGAACTGGATCAGTCAAAGTCTAAGATCAAACAATTCACTTATGCAGGAAGAATTAAACTATAACTTGTATGAGAAACAAGAAGCATATAATAGGATGAGAACTCAACTAAACCCAGAGCAGGAAGAGTGCTTTAAGGTTATAGTAAATGCTGTAGAGCAATACAAGCAGAATCCTCATAGAAACCATAGGTCTGGCTTTTTTCTTCAAGGATCAGCTGGAACAGGTAAGACTTTCCTCTATAACTGCTTATGCAGTTACTTTCGTGCTAGAGAGAAAATTGTTCTTTGTGTTGCATCCTCTGGAATAGCAGCACAATTATTACCTGGAGGCCGTACAGCACATTCAAGGTTCAAGATTCCTCTATGTAATACTTTAATTACTGGATGCAATATTACTAGCAACTCACCTCTGGCCCAACTGATCAGAAAAACCTCATTGATTATATGGGATGAGGTACCAATGCAACACAAGTTCTGCTTTGAGGCAGTGAGCTGGACATTAAATGACATTTGTTATGTTAATGAAAGTTCACTCTTTGGAGGAGTTCCCATTGTACTTGGTGGAGACTTTGCTCAAATCTTACCAGTTGTACGTCATGGTTCAAGACAGGCAACTGTACAAGCTTGCCTCCACCACAGTTCTATTTGGGACCATCTACAAATATTAAGACTCAAGACCAGTATGCGGATTATTGCAAGTAGTGCCAATCAGATCTTTATTGACTTTCTTAAAAGTCTGGTAAATAGTTCTTCTATGTATGGTCAGATTATACTACCAGCATATATCCGAAAAGTAAGAACAGTAGATCAACTCTGTGATCAATTGTACCCACAGACACTATTAAATGAAGCTACTACAACTCATAGTACTTTGATAGGAAGAGCTATTCTGGCCTTCAAAAATGATACTGTAAATGATTTTAATAACTTGCTTCTGGACAGAATGCCTGGTATAGAAAACTGCTTTGAAGCAGCAAATAGAATAGAGCAGAGTGAGGATATTACTATTCCTGATGCTCCAGCAATTGAATATTTACAGAGTATTGACTTAGCATCAATTCCACCCTCATGTCTTCGACTTAAGATAGGAGTTCCATTAATTCTTATCCGTAATCTGAGTCCAAAGCAGGGGATGCGTAATGGTACAAGAGTAAGATTGATAGGGATGAGCCGAAACTGCCTAAAAGTTACCATTCTGGGTGGCAAGTGGGATGGAGAAATTAGGTTATTACCACGAATCAAGCTAACTACAACTGAAGAGGATCTACCATTTATTTTAGAACGTAAACAGTTTCCAGTCTGTGTCTGCTTTGCTATGACAGTTAATAAATCGCAGGGTCAGTTATTAGAGCATGTTGGTGTTGATTTGCGTACTAATGCTTTCACACATGGACAACTCTATGTTGCACTGTCCAGAGTAACTTCGCTAAATGGTCTTATACTCCTACCATCTAGCAATGCTTTCATGACAACAGAAAATATAGTATATCCTAAGGTACTACAAGACTTGTACTAATGATGGTATACTAGCCATTTGGACTTCAGGCCAGGTTTATTCTCATATATTTATTATATGATTTCTAATTGACTTAGGAACTGAATCCTGTACAGCTTGCTGTCAGTAGTACATTTATAGTTAGTAAATAATAGTTTGTAGTAGAAATTAATGTATACTTTGAATGAATTTTAAAGGGCAGTTCTGGAAATTTCTTCTAGGAAAAACAATATTTCAAACTTTGATTTCTTGTACCATCAACTCTATTAAAACTGTTACTTTGGTTGTATTATTTTATTAAACATGTAAGTTAGCTAGAGAAAGTAAAGTTTATTAATGAACCTATGGAATATCTGAATTGTTAGCTCCTGGTAATCCTGTCTTTGTTCTGTTCTTATAGTTAACCTAGGTTCAGAATTGCACATATGTTTTGTACTCTCTTAAGACCTACATACAAAATGTGTTGAAAATTAAACAATGCTAAATAAAAACCTGCCCTAGGTCACTATAGTAGTCATTTTAAAATAACCTAAACATGATATCATCTAATATATAAGAAATACAAGGCTTCTAACACAACAACTTTCATTCATCCAGATCTCCTCCATCTCCACAACTTCAGCCAAGTTCACAGGACCTCTACAGCATGGCAGCAAACTCACAAAGTCAAGAGTCTTATGAAGAACAATTTACGGACAACATTAACTCAACCAGTCAAACTGCGAGATCTAATGATACCTCTGTTGTCCTATCTCAAACGCTAAATCTTACAACTCCTTCGGCTTCTTTGGTACCAGCTATTGATCGCACCATTGAGTTATGTCTTGTTTCTGAGACTGTTACTAATGTTGACAATATGGCTTGTAATGGTACGTATAATATCTACCTTGAGCTATGAGATATAATTAATTTTCTTTTGGTTTTAGAAGTTGACAGAGACTCCGAGTCAGCTGGCGAAAAGGCAAACTTGGCATTCAGGATGAAGCGGCTGGAGGCAAGAAAGGTCCGACGAGTACGCCAAAAGCACATTAAACAGAATGTGAATACCTTGTCAAACCAGTTGAAGGATGATAAAGATATTGGAATCGAGAAAACGGCAGGCAAACCTTATAAGATACCGAAAGTAAGATAATGATTCTATTCTGATATTAAAGCCTAGCTAATATGAGGACCACGGGGTTTAAAAGAAGGCCAAAGAAAAAAACGAAACTGGTACCAGCATATACCAGACTGAACGCCAACCAACACAGGAGAAAGCGATGCAGGATCCTATTCGTGACCATAATATTGAAGTCGCTGCTTCGGGTCTTTTTGCCTATATAGCCATTGATCCTGAATTCTCCAACAAGGGCTCAATGGCTGATTGGGTGGACGCTACCATTATAGTACTAGCTGAGTCGAATAGATCTCCAGAGGCAGTATCATACCTCTCGAACCCAAATATGTCATCGCAGTCTTCTGAGCAGACCAATCCTACCCCTGCCCTACAAGTTCGCTTTCGGTCGGAACAGAATCTCGAAGATGCTCTCGGCCCAATTACGATTTTCGAATACGTCACCAAGGTGGAGAGATACCGTGGTGGTAAATACTGTGTTTTTAAAATACGCTTAGCAACATGGGCAGGACAGGAAGATAAAATCCGTTGTGCTTTTGAGGACCAGGCAATGGCACAAATTAAAGTATGGGGTTGGAGGAGATTTTATGGAACAAGAACTGACTTGGTACTACAAACAATCCAGCCTCCAGGCCGGGTTGTTAGTGCTATTAAAGTCAATGGTTGGAGAATTGAGTGTATTAGAGAGGAGGCTCAGAAATGTTGCTGTTGTGGAGGGTCTCATAGTTGCTTTGATTCTTTGGTTACATGTACTTGCTTGGAACGTGGATAAGTCTATCTGTTCTTGTTTCTGCCTGTTTATTAAAACACTATGACTCAACTCTCTCTATAGTTAATAGATATGGTTGCTGGTTCAGATATTATAGAAAATTTCTTTTTCATGAACTCTAATAGGTCCTTCTTTTAACTATCATAGTAAAACTTCTGGTCTTTACAAGCACATCTAATCTGAATTTACCTACCATTGTAATAGATATATTTTTAAGGTCTTGAGAAGGATAGCTAATTAAGAATTATATTCAACTAATATAGATACATCCTCAAGGTCTTGAGGAGGGCAGCTAGTAATACATACTCCGCTGTAGTAATGTCGGTGAACTAGAAATAATACTAAGTAGAGGAATATACGATATTATCAAGGAGAATATATATGTGAAACGAATTAGAAAATTCAACAGCTGGGATCCCCGAACAGTCGGAGGACTTTTCCCCAGAGGAGGACAACCTAGTCTACCACGAGACACTATCGGTTTGGGTTTATTTTTAGGAGGACGACCTCCACAACCAAGCCCATTCTCCAAAGAGCAAAGATTGAAAAACTTTGCAACCTTAGTGGGAAGAGTGACGGCGCAGTTAGACCAAAGCATCACCCAGACCCAGAATAATCAGCAAGTTGCTTACGCGGTACTGACGGAAGCGGGAAAACGCTTTGCCGACGACTTAGTTGGTCTAAAGGAGAGAATAGACAAAGGCGAAAGGTTCATAGGAGATGAACTGGCTAGGATAGAACAAATAGCCCAAGGGATGCAAGGGAATGTCGCGGCTGAATTGGAAAGTTACCACCTACGGGTACCCGAAGAAATGACTAGGACAAGCTTGGCCTGACAGGAGCAGTCCAGGAAAACTGCTAGGTTGGAACGGGAAGGTGCGGAATATAGTGTGGATGCTATGGAGCGGGACAATACCTTGGCTCAAATGATTGAGGAGCTTCAAGAACAACGGAGGATGGATAGAAAGGCCTTCTACCTATTCCAGAAGAAAGCCGCAAAGGAACATAAGGCACTAACAGTGGCCCTCAACGACAAGTTGACAGAGTATGTCAACAATTCCAATGAGCACCGAAAGGTGGTCAAAGACACGGTAAAATGACAGGAGAAGGAATTTACCACTTTGTCACGACAAATGAAGGATTTTCAAACTGATGTCAGGACCGAAATAGTGGATATGACTGGAAATATGAGCGAGCTAATTGCCAATGGGGTAACCCTGGCATTAGAAAGATGCTTTGGCATGGTCCCAACAGGCCACACCAACCAATCAGGCAATATTGGTTTTTCACCTCTTCCTCCTCCAACCCCTATAAAGGAACTTCTTATGCCGGAACAGTCCATGAGACAGAAGCAGACCACAAAAGTGCTTACGCCCCACCACCACCACTGGTGCCTCCAAAAAAGGACCCAAACAGCGGAGGTGGCAGACCTCCCGGCGGAGGCGGTGGACCTCCCGGCGGAGGCGGTGGACCCCCAGGCGGAGGCGGTAGACCTCTGGGCAGAGGTAGTGGACCTCCCGGCGGAGGCGGTGGGTCTCCAGGTGGTGGTGGTGGCCCTCCCGGCGGAGGAGGACCACCCGACGGACCAGGGAATATACACTTTGAGGCTGAAGAGTGGGGAGCCTTGATGACATGGGCAGTGGTCGGAGCAAGTAGGAAACCAGCAGAGCTACCACAATACTTCGAAAACCAAGAACACCAGAAGGTGGAAAGCTGGTTAACCTTATGTGAAGATTATTTTTGAAGAAATCCCCACCACTGGGAGACGGATCAGGACAAGATCATATGTGGCTTAGGAAGGACGAGAGGAACAGAGCTTACACCTTTCACCGAACGGTATAGAAATGCCATGGACGGATTAAACGGCCAAGAAAGACGAGGTGAATTAAGACTGTGGGAAAACTTGCGAGCGGAAATCTCCCAGCGATACTCGCCTTTCAATGAAGCTCGAAAGGCACTAATGGCTATGACCAAAGTACCCTATCAGAATAACATCAAAGCCTACATCACGAGGCTCAAATTGCTCAATATTAAAGGGGAAATGAAAGGGCAAAGCTGGAGACAACTGGTAGAAAGCAAGCTACCACCCTCCATTCTTCTTAGAATGTCGTACGAGGAAGCCGACTCAGACACAGAATGGATAAAACAGCTACGTGCTGTAGGCACCAAGGACGAGGAATTCAAAGAGCAACTCTGCTTGAAAGGTGGTAGCTCCGAGACGACAATTGCAGAAAGGAAATTTGCAGGTGGTGATCATAGTAGCCAACCTAAAGCAAAGGCTAAGACTTGGTCTCAACCGAAACGAGATGAGAAGGGAAAATGGAAACCCACGACAACAAGGTCGTTATCTATGAAACGAGTACATACCGATTGGAAATCAGCCCAGGAGGAAATTTCACAGGAAACCATCGACTCACGGCCCAAGAAGGATGGCTGCACGCACTGTGGACTCAGTAATTATAAGTAGGGAGAAGGTCGAAAAGCCGCCGTGGTAAACCTAACTACTGGGCGCAGGATGACAGTTCCGAGAACCCGACGAGTGGAAGTCCGCCTAAAACCTGTGGGTGGAAAGGTGGGCCCAACTCGAGTAAACCCAGCATCTCGGATTTGGGAAATAACTTCGGATTAAGCAAGGGTATAGAAACGAAGTCCAGGGCAATGGTGGAGCATGTGCACAAGGGAAGCACACCCTACATAGGATGGTCAACAAGATGAAGAAATACGCGATCTTGTTTTGGCAGTACATCTCTCCCCGACCTATGAATAGATGCTCTTTGGAATGCATTATGTAAGAATGATGCAGAGGGGCACTCTGAGAAAGTGCTGAAGAATGCAAAGTGCCTAAGGAGCGGGATGCACATCCTTCAGAGGCCACCACAGGGGTTGCATGTGAAAAGTGGCAAAGAAGATTGGGGGTACAACCAGATAGTGCACACCTATAGAACCAGCTAGACAGGCGTCCACGCTGGCTGGACGCAGCATGATACGAGTTGAAACTGGCAATAGAGCCCTCAGCAAGGTGGTACAACCGATAGAAAGAGTCCCAGAAAGACGTACCAGTTTAAAACGGGTCTAAGCAGGGAAGACAACCCAATGTCCAAAGACTCCACACGTATTAGTCATAACCGGAGCGTCTTACAAAGAGAGGCTGGTACAAGTACTGGAAGGGGCACCCATGGCGATGGTAATGGGGTAGTCCATCATCAGGATGAGGGAAACTGGGGACAGCGTGCTCGCCCCAGCGGGTCCTCCCATGATGGAAACGGAAAGCAAACCCTAAGGCTGGGTTAAAAGGTCGATCCTCGACTCAGTTTGGATTTCTGAGTTCGGTATGATTAAATATCGTCATTGAGGGTAATCAAGCGAAACGTCCCAAGGTTGTCTGAAGAGGCTTTAGTAGGCGAAACCATGCTGGCGTGGTAACAATCACCACCCCCGCAACTATGAGCAAACAACAGACAACAAACCAGGGCCCCTATGCGGGGCCCAAACGAGCCAAAACCAATGTACGAGAACCGGAACGATACAAGTGCCCCGAAGGCACAGCACACCTTTGTTCCAACAAAGATCGAGTACCGATTTGTGTGTTATTAGACTCGGGCTCTAATATCTTTAGTATTAGCAAAACTTTAGTACAACGATTAGGCATACCCAGCGAAAGACGAGAGAAGCCTCTCCAAATCGAAGGATTCGATAGAAAGCCCTCCAGGGAAAACAGATGGTTTTACACCCACCCAATACGGTTGGAAATAGGAACCAACCAACATTCATCACTCGTGTCATGCGATGTGGTGAATATGGCGGCTCAAGACATGATTATACCTTTTGGCTGGTGGCACCATCAACACCCGATCACCAATATGGGCAACCCAAAGTTATGGACGTTTACGGAAGGAAAATGTGCAGACCATGTTAGACCCGCACAAGAACATATCGAAGTCAAATGGGACGAGTCTCTCCTATTTGACGACAAGGCTATATTCATCAGACGAATGAATGCTAAAGGCATGATAGCCCCATTTGAATGTCCCGACGAACCCTGGGAAATAGCTTGGGAAAGGTTGCCCAAATATTACTGAGACTACAAAGGTGGATTCTCAGCACAAGCATCCGATCGACTACCGGATCATAGCGACTTCGATCACAAAATCGAGTTGATCGAAGGAGCCAAACCACCGTGGGGCCCCATTTACCCAATGTCGGAAAAGGAGCTCAAAGTTCTGCCGGAATACCACGATGAAATGATTAAACAAGGTAAAATAACTCCTAGCAATTTCCCGTATCGAGCGCCCGTACTCTTTGCTCCAAAAGCAGATAGAGGTCTACGACTTTGGGTGGATTACAGAAAACTAAACGAGCTAATGGTAGCAAACAAATACCCCCTCCCACTCATGTCCGAGTTACGAGATAGGGTGGAAGGATCAAAGATTATGTCCAGACTCGACATAGTGAAGGAATATAATCTCGTACGAATAGCAGAAAGGGATCTGAAGAAAGGGGAACCCAAGGACAAGTACAAGAAAATGACAGCTTTTGGAACAAAGTACGGACTCATGCAATACGAGGTCATGCCTTTTGGTATGATCAACGCACCAGCAATGTTCCAAAGTATGATGAATACTGTACTGCGAGAATTCTTGGATCAAGGAGTTGTTTGCTATATTGACGATATACAGGTATATTCCAAAAACAAGAAAGAACACATTGAGCTCGTACGAAAAGTCTTACAACAATTACGACATTATCGATTTGCTGTCTCGTTAAAAAAGTCAGTTTTCTATGTGAAAGAGTTGGAGTTTTTAGGTTATATCATCTCAACGACAGGGGTTTCAATGAGTGATAGAAAGGTGGATGCCATTAGGAAATGGGTCCCACCAAAGTCTGTAGGGGACATTCAAATATTTATGGGTTTTGCAAATTGCTATCGAAGATTTATAAAAAACTTTTCGCGAATTTGCAAACCTATTACGGAATTACTAAAGGTAAACCCGGGGTGTTTCTAGTGAACAGACGAAGTGAACGAATCCTTCGAACTTTTTAAAAGAAAAATTCGTAACCGCATCAATATTGTGCCATTTCAAACCAGAAAGAGATAGGGTAGTGGAAAGGGATGCTAGCGATTTCGCCTTAGATTGCGTTCTCTCCCAGTTTATCGAGAAACACCTACACCCAATCAGATATTACTCCTACAAACTAAATCCCGGGGAATGCAATTATGACATACACGACAAGGAACTCCTTGCCCTAGTCGAGGCGTTCAAGGAGTGGGGACATTATTTAATGGGTACTGATCGACCTATTACCGTGTATACTAATCACCAGAATATACAGTATTTCCTCACCACGAAGGCTTGGAGCACCCGACAAATACAATGGGCACAGAAGTTAACGGATTTCAATTTTCAAATCGTCTACCGACCAGGCACGAGCAGCGGCAAACCCGATGCACTTAGCAGGCGGCCGGAGTACTGCCCCGAAGGAGGAGCTGAGTGAACTGAGCAGTCAATTTTAAAGCCCGCGCACTTCGCTGTTATCCGAATTTCTATCGTATTAGGATTGGAAGATGATGAAGTAATCCTAATGAATCCTACACAACACCTATTCCGAGGAATGGGACTTTGTCCTGAAGCAAAGATACCAACAAAAGGAACTCGAGAAGTGGCTGGTTATGATTTGTATGCGTTAAAAGATACAATCATACTAGGAAGAGGACAAGCTCTACTCGAAACAGGAGTAGCAATAGTAGTACCTAAAAAACCTATGGACGCATCGCACCCAAAAGTGGCTTAGCCACCAAACATGGGATTGACACCCGCGCCGGAGTCATTGATGCAGACTACCGCGGAGAAGTAAAAGCCCTGCTATACAACACCCATAGGGAGGACTATAAAGTGCTGGCTGGAAGCAAGATTGCGCAGTTGATCTTAGAAAAGATTCACACTGGTAACCTCCAGGAGGAAATGGAGTTAGATGGTACGGAAAGAGGAGAACAAGGATTCGGAAGCATGGGAACTGGATTAAGCGAGACCCCACCTCGCATCAAACTCGTAAATGAGGATTCAAACCTCAACCAATATTTCGACGTAACTGACGAAGAAACTTAAGACCAACTGCATAAAGCATCAGTGGTCATGGCAACTAGGGTAGTGCTAAATGCAAACCCCGGGAGTTCCACGAAGAGTTCCCATCGTCGGTAAAAAAGGCAGGAGAAGAGGACAAGGACTGGGAATCCAGAAGGAAAGAATTAGAAAGATTAAGAAACGACCATGCACGATGGCCTAAGCACTGGTCAACCAAAGATGGCCTCATCAATTTCAAGAATAGGTTGTACGTACCAGCCTCCGAGGAACTATGAACCTTGATCACGAAAAGCTATCATGACTCTAAAGTAGCCGGACACTTCGGACAAGAAAAAACCCTGGAAATCATTACGCGAGATTTTCACTCGAAAGCATTAAGTGATTGGGTCAATGACTATGTTCGGTCATGTGACGAATGCCAACATAGTAAGGCCCCAAGACCTGCCAAGTAAGGTTTCCTACAACCGTTACAAATACCTTTCGCAGCTTGGAGCTCGATTTCCACGGACTTCATTATGCAACTTCCTCCATCGAACGCCAATACCCAGATCATGGTAGTGGTCGACCGATTCCCCAAAATGGCCCAGTTTATCCCATTACCAGGAACCGCAAGTGCTAAGGACGTGGCAACCGCATTTATACCAGAAGTTTGGAAGCTTCATGGGTTGCCTACCGAAATTGTTTTGGACATGGACACCAAGTTTGCAGCAGAATTTTGGGAATCACTGTGCGCATCACTAGACATCAAACGAAAAATGTCAACCTTCTACTATCCTCAAACTGACGGACAAACTGAAGGAACCAACCAAGTGCTAGCAGGTTATCTTCGAAGTTTTGTCAACTATGATCAGGATGATTGGTATTCTGTACTACCATTAGCCGAGCACGCATACAACAACCCAGTAACCCAAGTGCACGGTTTAACCCCATTCTATGCAAACTACGGATATCATCCACAAACGGAATGGATGAAAGAAAGAGAAGTACGGAATTCAGGAGCAACGACCTATGCCCACTGGATGAAGGAAATATACCAATAAGCCCGAGACACCCTACAACTTACGCGAGAAGCAATAAGCACGTACTATGACTCCAAAGTTAAACAACAACCGGATTACAAGGTTGGGCATCGAGTAATGCTAGATGCAAAAAATATTTGAACAAAACGACCATCTAAGAAGTTGAGTCCAAAACTCTACGGGTACTTTCGAATACTAGAAAAACGAGGTGACCATGCTTTTAAGTTGGAGATTTCCAAACACTGGAAAATACACCCTATATTTCATGTGTCGCCCCTTGAACTCTATCGAATATCAGTTCGACCAGAAAGGGAACAGAGGCTGCAGCTACCAGAAGAGATCGATGGCGATCTGGAATGGGAGGTAGTGAAGATCGTTAAAAGCGAGATTCTCTCCTACAACAAAAAAGTCTCTGGGAGCAATAAATGCATCCAAGAACTCAAATATTTTGTTAAATGGAAGGGGTGTTCAGAGGATGAAAACACCTGGGAGCTGCCGGAGCTTCTTGAACATGCTACCAACTTAGTGGAGGAGTTTGATCGAGATAACCCGGAAATGCCACGGCTGAGGTAGGATTATCAGGAAAGGTTTTCCTAGGCATGGATAAGTAAATGTGCAAAGGTTTCTTACCCTACCTGGATAGAGTCCTGGACGGTATTTTCTTTACGACTATAAAATTGTATCATATATAGATTATTTTAGAACATAGAAATACTCGAGGACGAGTCTCGAAGAGGAGGGAGCTAATGTTACACATAGAAGCGTAATCGGTGCGGCACGTGACTAAATGCATAAGGTCATGTGTTTGACTCCGGGCCCCGTCATAGGTATCGTGACAATATCATATTATGGCACAGAACGATAAGGCATCTATGCAGCCCGCTCCACGGAGATATAAGGCATACGACTGAGGGACTTTCACTGGATAACATAGAAGGTGCTCCGCTCTATAAGATAAGACTTAGTTGGTTCAGATTGGTCGGTTAGTTATAGAACTACGACCTCTGCAAGTCTATATGCAATTACAAGAAGTAATATGCATGTCCCTTCAGCTCGCGTAAGCTAGAGTCATCTGAAAGACCTAGTTACAATTGGGTAATAACTACTCACTAGTCAAGCTATTTATCTTTGGCATGCACTCTTAGCTATGCACATAGAAGAGCCATTGATAAGTCCTTTGACGGAGCTGATCACTTCACTCAGGAAGAGAGCGGGGAAGTTAGTTTTCAGTGTCAAACGGAGTTCGCACTCCAAAGACACTGAAGCATTAGTATGGTAGGTACATAGTCAGTAAGAGATTGAATGTAGACCGCGACCACCCAGACACGGAATATAAATGTCGAGGTTCGTCCCTAGCTTTTAAGTCTATCATCAGCGACCGGTCAAGAGATCTTATCAATATATTCGTTCTACTTTACTTCTATCTTTACGAGCCTTCTTGACTATCTCCAAGACAGAAGACTATAGGGCCTAGTGTATACTCACTTGACTTTAGAGTTACCTACCCCCTAACACAAAGTCCTCCTTTGTCCAATCCTTGTACTCCTATGCCCAGGCTAATCTCTTGATAGTATGCTCATTCTTCAGAAATGCTCTTTTCCTTGCTCTCCACTTCTTTATATTGACCAAAGCCAATGCTTCTTTAACTGTCTTAACAGAGGCATTGGGTGCAACATTATTGCGTAATTCTGTTAACGGCTGGTGGCGTCCCTTCTTGGACTCTCTCCCTAGGTGGTGGCAGGTTCTGGTATTGATAATTTTTGGTCTTCCAGTAAATGGGAGGTTTTTTCCATCACTCCTCTTTTGATACTGGTTGTAGAAACTTTTAACCATGCTCTGGGAGCAATGTAAAAGCTGTCCAATCTCAGAAAATACAATATTTTTCTCCCTTAGGGCAACAATTTGTCCTTCCTCAAAGTCTGTGAGGTAACCTGTCTTTTGTGAAGGCATGGTTGTTGAGGGGTGCTTGATTGAGGAGGTGGGGATTTTTGAGGTGTTGCTTGGTAACTATTGATCGGACCATCCCTTTTGTCCTAGTACTTTATCTACTCTATTTTTGGCCTTGAGCATATTGTAGGTAAATTTCAGCCTATTCAATCTCTTTATCCTCTTTGTCTAAATTAGTATTTCTACATCCTCATATGGCTTGACTTACTAAATTGGAAGAACAAAGACTTATTGGAGAGGCATGATTTGTTGTAGGTAGGATAATGGAGGTTGTTAATTAGAATACCAAATTGTTTTATACTGAAGCTATGTCTAAAAGTATTTCAAGCTAAAAAGTTACTTTAAATACAGACAAAATTACTATAGTAAACTAGTATAATAGTATCTTAGACTACAGTGCTAGTGTAATGTTGAGCCACAATTGTAACTAGAGCTAGTACTTGGTTAGTTTGGTTTATATTTTGTTTCAAGTATCAGTTGATACTTAGCTTGTTTTATGCTCTTTTTTAAGTATTAATTGATACTTAGTTATTTTTATATATTGGTTGAGTAAGAACATGATTGAGAATTCATAATTGTACTTGAGAACATGTATGTTAAAAGACTGCAGATTTTGGTCATGGAAATGATAGACTTTGACACAGAGTATTCTAATATACTTAGTTGAACTGTTATCTTTGCTTTTCTATTACACCTGCATGAAGTCTTTCTTAACAAGCCTGATAACACTATCTCTAATAGATAGCATTCTACTTCTACTGTACCCAGTAACATGACTAGCACTCTAGTGTAAATATATCATATTTTTTTAAAACTCAGTGAGCAGTTAGCAGAGACAATGGATCAAGGCCTAATTAACTGACAAGGATATAAGACAAATGGTACTAGCTGGAAGTAGCAGACCCATACAGTCATTGGCTTATATACTGAATAATAAAAAGATAGGGTTACTGACAACCTAGAGTAGTCAAGAAGTCCTACAAGAAGGGTTTACAAAGAAACTAGCCCATCCTAGTAAGAACACAGAAACAAGCTCTACTTCTGAAAGCTTTTCCATATTATCTGAAAAGGAATGTAAACCTCAGTCTACCAGTAAACTATTAGCCAAAAACATTGAACATGAGTAAGACGAAGACAACAATATGCTAACTCTGAGGCCTTTGCCAGTGGCCCCACCTGGAGGCCCACTACTAGGAGGCCCTGTACCGCCTAGAGACCTGTCAGGAGATGTTAAAGAACATGGTATACAGTAAGTTAGACTTAAAATAAAATTACCTCCAGCCAAGACAAAGGACAAGACCTATCACTTGAAGCATTCAAATACTGGTATAGAAGCATATGTTAATATGTAGTAGTCCACAGGATAGCAATTACTGAGAGTTGCTCTGACCATTATCTAGGCACATTCTGCATAGATGATACAGTAGAAACTTATTAGCAATGTATTAATATCTACCTAGACCCAAATAGTATCAAAGCTTTCATGGTAGCAAATGTCCTTTATGACTAATTCTAATTATTATAAAACAAGGATAAGTTATTTGAGAAATTCTATAGCATCTAATAAACCAACAATCAGAAGGTAGATCAGATTACTGAAACTACTACCATACTACTTATATATTATTTGAGACTACCAACTGGAACAGTCTTCTTATATACTAGTACATTAAAGAAATTTTTTCATAAAGGTATATATACCAAAATATATCAGGCTGTGGAACCATATAAGAATCCTGGGAATGATATAAATGATATAATTAAGTAGGTAGAATAATACAATGATATCTAATATGATACTAGTATATACCAGGAAAGTCAAACCAATATTGAAGACCACAGAGGCAATACCTGAATTCAAGAGACTAGGTTATAGTAAAGGAATACTGAAGAAGTCTAGAAGCAAGCAGGAAGCGAAAAAGAAGGACTACAAGAAGTGCTTTAAGTGAGGCAAGAAAGGATACTATGCAAAGAATTGCTTTACCAAGAAAGTAAAAGGAAAAGCTATCAAAAACAAGATAATTATAAACTACCTGAATAATGTACTCTTTAAAGAAATTGAAATCAACTCAGTAGTTATAACAGTTGATTGCTTCAGAACAGTACCAGCTATAATAGGAAGAACAACCTTTCAAGCCTCAGAAGAAATAGTAAAAAACATAAATTGCCCCCTGAAAAAAATCTGGTTCAATATATAAACTATAGCATTAGACATTCTAAGTAATATATTTATATCTACTTACAACATAAAAGTACAATTGACAAAGCAACTAATAATACTTAATATGGCTAGGAAGACCTCATTCGCAATAAGTTAAGACTAAATGTTAACTACAGAAAAGATTGGATCTGCTATTTACAGCAACAATCTTATGGTGATAGGCAATATAGTAAAGTTTGATACTCTCCTAAGAATGCTGTTCACCACAGGTTATAATGCTAATATTAAATGTAAAGATATGATGGTAGTATTTCTAGACTATAAGATAAAGGTCTCATATAAACCAATATGTGAAGAATATTAAGCAGCTGTTTCTAAAGCTAAAGATATTATCTTCACAGAATTGGAAAATGTATTTCTGAAAAGTATCCTACAAATATTACTTCCATTATAAAAGATTAATCCCAGAGTAAGGAATATCCCGGAAGGGAAAATTAAGGATGAACTAACATACTCAATCCCTGATGCATACAAGGCAGAATGACTAATATGGACTCAAGAAAAGTTGGCCTAAAAGGTTATTTACTACACAGCAATGAAAAGCGTGGCACCTATATTTATTCACCTCAAGAAAGATAGAGTTAGTATGTGACCCCTGGTAGATCTTTAGCGAAGCAATAACAACCTTGTTAAAGACCCTTCATCTATACCACTACAATGAGATATCCTCAATATAGTAGGATGAAAGAAATACAGAAGTAAGATAGATCTCCTAGATACTTACTTCCAAACAGGGGTGGAACCTGAGTATGATATAAATTTGTTATTCAAGAGGCTATTTGGATTCATAATAAGTAAAGTAATGCTATAAGGAGACTAAAATGTACTAGCTACCTTGATATATATAACAGAAGACCTTTCACAGAAATATATATAGGACTTTGTATAGGTCTATATTGATAATATCCGAGTATATTCCAATATGGCAGAAGATTACTTATTACAACTATGAAAGGTTTATGAGAAACTATGAAATATAAAGTATTATATGAGCAAAAAGAAATCAGATCTGTTTGCTAAAGAATTGGAGATACTGGGACATTATCAATGATGATAGTATCTATGCAGTAGCAGAAAAAGTAGAATATTGTAGGAATAGACAAAACTAACAATGAAAGAGAAACTACAGAGATTCCTGAAATTGTTGGACTATGTAATATAATTCTTGTCCTACTATGCTATAATAATAGTCCCTTTAATGCATTTGACAAGAGATACTGAATTTGTATAGATACTAACCCAGGACCAGGTATTTTGTGATATACAATAGTTAGAGCAGGGATAATCAGTTATGCAACCACTAAAGGGTTCAGGAAAACTGATATAGTTGATAATGGATGTGTCAGATATTAGGATAGGAGAATGGGTAGAACAAGGACCTACTAGTGATATGGCAAGACTGGCAGTACTACACAGCAGAAAGTTTACTAATTTCTAAATCAATTTTAGTACTATAGGCAAGAAAGCTTTAGCTATTATTGATATACTTTATAGTTTCAGCCACATACTACTAAGATGAAAGTTTATAATAGTAACTGACTACTACCCTCTGCTCTTTCTGAAGAGAGTAAAAAATCGAAGTAGAAAATAATACAGGTAGTTAACAGAACTTAGCAAGTATGATAAGACGATAGAATACCAGTAAGGATGTAAAAACTATTTAACTGATACTTTGTCTCTACTTTATAAGAACATAGCTTCAGAAGAACAATCCTATTATACTAAAGATACTAGTAGTCAAGACTAATATCATTTTCCAAGTCCGCTATCATCCTTTCAGTCCGCTAATGTAACGGGGGCTCGCTCAAGTAGATGGTTGCTAAGGATACAACCGCACCAAACTTCGAATATCTTGAACACAGCTCTTGCAAAGTGTAAAGAATAAAAGTAAACAGTAAAACTGAATATCATTAAGCTCAGGCTTATCTCAATTAAAATCTCTCGAGGGGATGTTGACTGTGTCAGGGTAGAAAAGTTCTCTTATAATCTTTAAGTAGTCAAACTTATACCAAAACTCCCCCATCAGGTTCCCCTGACCAACATGAGTATACCCTTCTCCGTGAGGGTTGCTCCGGCATCATTACTGCACCCCCAAAGGGTCTAAGGTGTCAGTGCACTCGAGCAGAATTCTCCTATATCCACATCAGTTCCGGCGAGCTGTTTACCAATACACCTGCCAGAGTGAAATCTTCTGTACATCAGTGTCTCGCCAGTGGCTAACTGTCGAGACGCCTAGAAAAGCTAGCCAAATGACTCTCTTCCCATGTGCTGTGACCTATGCAAGCTCTTGTAGACATCAGCTGTCTTCCAGTTAAGTTCTATCTTTCTTGATTGTGAACTTTGGAAGGTTTACGACACTCCTGCAGAGAGCTGCGGCGGCGGCAGGACCCGTGGGCGCTACCCATGGTCCCTTACCCCTGACACACCACTCACCATAATAAGTCTCATACTATTAGAGCCCTCAAACAACCCACAAAGAGGCTACGGCAAAGGGGCACATGTAGGCTTGATTGGCGTAAAACCTTCCCAGATGTCTCCAGTACTACCCAGGACTGCTCCGGGGACCCTTCCAGATAGCTCACACTAACTCCGTCAGTTTTGGTCCGTTTTACTCCATTCCTTTTGGAGAAGGTACCTGACCTTCTCACCTTGGCCCCCTTATATATCCTGCAAACAGCTCCCGGTCGGACAGACAGCAGCGACGTATACAGTATTATGGACATGTCTTCATAAACTCCATTTAACTAGTAAGATAGCAACTCCACCCATTTTGGCCCATGACACCCGGGGCGAACCCTGGGGCTGCAGGTACCTGTTAGAATTAATCCTGCCAAGTTACAGCATGTTCGGAGCACTATAGCTCCTCCTGTGGCCTTGTGATCAAAGTGCAAGCTAGTGCCCGTCGATCGTTATTGCGTAACAAACAATCCTAACATTTCCTGAAATTCTTCCAAGAACATTTCCAACGGAAGGTAGGGTGACAGTGCCCCAAAGGTAGGGTAAGTATGTCCAGAGTAATATGAAACTGGTCTTCATGGTAGGGTAACATGACTTCTTTGGACAGGGTAAACTCACCCGGCCTGCTGACCTATCCTTAGGCCGAGCAGACATTGTCACGTTACTCCCCTTTCTTTGGTACACCTATTCCTTAAGTACCTTCTGTTCTTAGGAATATCCGGACCATCAGATATCCCTCGGATATGTGTCTGCATACCTGCCTAGTCTACCATCTGACCTCTTGCCCTTATCTATGGGCATAGACATAGGTTACCATAGCTCTATAAGGTAGGGTCATTACCCTAAGTACAGGATACAACCAGACATGGTACTCACGTACAGGACATACCGGATGGACCAGATGCTGAATCCTGCCAGCCCATGTCAGGATACAAGGTATATAAGTCTGACCCAGTTACAATTTTTACTAATATTCTACCTAACCATTAAATACTATCCTATTGCATATAGGAGATAATCCTGCCTCCTGCTAAATATTGACAAGCTTCTACCTTCTTGTTATAAAATATAATTTTACAAAAGCAATATCATAATTCTTTTCTTGCTTAGCAAGTACAGCTAGTCTTCCACTTCAAGTATTTAAATCTAAAACCTTAGGTAAAATTAAGTCTAGTAAGAACAAAGACTTGCTAATATTATTATCCTCCTTTTCAATTTTGCTGTTGATGCCAAGACCCATGTTAATTTGCATGTTTTTTCATAGCTGACGTACTTCTTAGAGCTACGTAATATAATTATTATAGCCCAGCAACTTAGAGTGATTTCTTTCCCTTCAATCTGGTAAATTAGTAATACCTTCTTAAATGGAAACCATATTCTCCTCCCCTTACACCATCCTTTTGTTTTTGCCATTTTGTACTAAAAGATAAATTAAGCATTTAGGCACTCGATGTTAAGAATCCTACCAGAGGTGGGGGCACAACAGGTACTAATTCTTACTTGCATAAGGTAATAGTTCTTAGGCCATTACCTAGGCGATATAGATAGTTGAGTCCTTTGACTTCTATCTTGTCATACCTATTCCCTTAGTCTTCTTAAGTCCTTACTTTGGACTTAATCTTTGTCGTTGTGGGAGGAAAGACAATTCTTGGGTTTCTTGAGATAAATCTTAAAGAGCATAAAGGTAGGTTTTTATTTGTAAAATATAAGGGTAGGAAATAAACTAGCAGAACATGTGAAGAGCTGGTACTCAAAGTTCTAGTGACCTTTTATATAGTCGCTCTTCATTTGGCATGACTTATACGTCTTATCACAGAAACCTTGTAACTCATAACTATGAGTCATGTGAAATCCCTCAGGTGACTCCTAGAAGTCGCTGTGCAACACACCTAAAACCAATCCAACCTCGATAATCAAGTGAGATACACAACTCGCATCACCGGAGTGAAACCCATGACTCATGTTTTGAGTCATGTGTGAAAATCATAACATCATGTGACTCACAATTGTGAGTCATAAACAGGTAAACATAATAACCTATGGTGCACTAGTGTGCATCATGTGAGATTCAATATACCTATAGCTCAAAATCTTAAGCTATGTAAAATCTGCGTTGCTTAGTCATAGTTTGTGACATTAGCTCTCCTCTCCCTCAGCCTGAGTCCCTTCGGACTTCAATCGTCCTGTCATATCTTGTCATTCATCTAGCTACTTCCTTCTCCATAGTAGTAGCTGCTATTAATTCTATGGACCGCTCTCGGAGTCCTCTCCGAGTATCTCCAAGCCTGTACTGCCTGACTTGACAATTCCTTCTCCAACTTGTATCTTGCTCCCTTCTCTTTTGCTAATTCTTTTTTGAGTTGGTTTACCTGCAACAGGGTTCCTCTCTTCGTTACCTCCAGCAACACGTGTGTCAGTCAGAGCTCTTAGTTAGGCGGCAGCCGACTCTAGGTTGAACGAATTGTAACTGGGGCGAATAAGGTTTCTCGGAGAGTGGTCAAGAAAGCTTGTAACAAAAGTATGTATCAAAGTATAACGAATATGTTGATAAGATCTCTTCTCCGTTTACTGATGATTCTGAAAGCTAAGGATGTTTTTTTCTTTTTTTTGTTTGACTTATTGATTATTTGTTTAGGGTACGAAAAACGTATGGAGCGCTAGCTATGGCGACAAAAATCCTATATTCCTCCTCTCACCAGAGGAAAAAGCCAACCCCCCAAGCCCTTCTGGTATGGAGCCAAGCGCACATCTCGCCTCCAAGAAAAGAAACCTAAGCCAGGCTAGATAGACGAACAAGGAAATCCTAACTAAGAAGAAAGCAGGAAGGGCCAGGAAAACCAGCTGAGAAATCCCAAAAAGACAAAACAAAGGTTAGTAGGAAGCCATGTAGGCCCCAAAGGGCAAGTCCACTCATTCAAGCGGGAAGAAACGCACGAAGTACGCTAAGATAGGGGGCCCCCCCCAGACCCACTCCAAGGAGACAGTGCAATACCATGGAGGGAAGGAGGAGACCTGCCGGCCGTGGGCGATAACCGGGGGGAGGGGAAGGTGTAGCAGTAGGGTGCCAGGCGATCTGACCATAGGGAGAGGAGAGCGGAGGGGTAGACCCAAAGACCTTAAACATCGTCTATCGGTGTCACGTTTGTCTCTGACTAGGCAGCCTGTTAGGGGAACAAGAGGATGGGGAGATCGACCATAGCCTGTTGGCTGTTCTCTCCTACTGCAACTGTAGTCCTGGCCGTCTGATGATGGTGGTTGAGGGGTTGCAGACCGTGAGAAGGCTAAGCGAGGCCAACTCAAGAGCAGGAGAGGGCTCCCCACCACGCGTGGTGGGAGGAGGAAGGAGGAGTAAGGAAGATCATCAACAGCCGCCTGGGCAAAACATAGCAGTTGTTTTACCACATCTCTCATATAGTCCCTTGTTCTGGAAGAGATAGCGTCACTGGAGTGGAAGAGATCCCACCCCCTACTAGCCAGCCAAGGAGGGCCTCCGACCGACCAACCGCCAGGGAGAGAGAGGGTCCTGCGCTGGTAGACCAAAGTCAATACCCCGGGCGTGAGACGTGAGAAGGGTCAGACTCCTCTAGGCTAAGGCCAAAGACAGGAGTGGGCGGGAGGGTAGAGAAAGCTTCGCGACAAAACAAAAAACTCACGATAACAACCGTGGTGTTCAGTTTTCAATCGTCGGTGGTGTAGCGGAGACGGAGGATGTTTTAAAAGCTAAGCATTTTTTCTTTTCTCTTTTTTTTTTCCTTTTTTGTTTTTTGTTCAACTCATTAATTATTTGTTTAGGGTACAAAAAACGTATGGAGTGCTAGCTATGACGACAAAAAACCCATATCCCTCCTCTCGCCAC
>LN891120.1:86030-159620 GCA_900010015.1 Tuber aestivum | reverse complement strand
ATGTTCTGAAAGCTAAGGAGGCACCTCGATATTTATATCCCGCATCTGGGTGGTCGTGGGCTACATCTATCTATCACCAAACAATGTACCGTCCCTAATTCTTATCCCTTCCTAACGTACGGGGATTCCATTTGACCCTGACAAACTTTGCGTCTTGCTCGGACTACAGTCTCCATGTGTTGTTGTGTTTCCGTGAGGGCGTTTGGAACCTCTCCGGCGAAAACGCACGATTCCTTGGTCTCGGAGGTTTAGGTACGAGCGAGTGGTCTCTTCTCAAGCCAACCCACCATCCTCCTTACTCTGACTGGAGTGATCAGCTCAATCGAGAGTCTTATCAAATGCCTCGTTGTCTTCGCAACTTGACTGCATTGACTTTGAGGACTTTCCGCTATGATAAGACTAGTCAACATCGTGGGAAAGTTCCTCATCCACAAATAGGCCTCCGGTTGGCTCTACACTGTGCGAGCACTAGACTGGGCCCCGTGCCTCACCCTTACAGGCACGTCCCGATCGGACTCGTTATCTTCAAACCTTCTGAGCTTCTAAAACAACAGACCAATTAGGTAGTAATAACTCTTATGTTCAAGAGCCGAACTTCCTCTGTGTAACACAGTAGAAATCCCTTGGTCGCGTCACCTCAATCTCCGTAGAGAATTGTTTTGAAGTTGAACCAAGTTTTATTAGATATTATTTTATCGTAATAATAATTTCAGCGGGTACCGGAGTTGAACACGTGACCTTAAGAGTTTAACCACGTGACAATTCGATTGCGCTAGGAGGTCTGTCCGGGGAAGGTCTATGTGTTCATATGTGTAACACTCTTTTTCCAGTACTGCTATCACCACCTGTTCATCCTCTTCCTGATGCAACCTTGGCATACCTTCTTCCATTTCTTCTTACCAAGATACCTTCTTGGCATTCTTCATTTTTACCCATTTGGTTTAGTGGGCCCCCCTCCTCCTAAACTCCAGCCTTGGAGTCGGCGTTATATATTGTACTAGGGTAACAGGTTCTGGTGATGGGGATCTCATGAGTGATCCCTGGGGTGATGTCTTGGGCAGCCATTGGTTCAATTCCTGCAGCCAATACCCTGACTCTTCCTTCTCCATCTTGTATACTTGGTACGCATCTTTGTAGCATTCTGTCCATGATAGGTTCATGTATTCCTTTTCAATCATTGGTGTTCTTGACAGGGGTAAATCCACCTGATTTATCCAATCCTCATTATTGGGTTCTTCTTTGATTGGTGTTGGGGTTTCATACCCCAGGCTTGTTGTGGTGAGGTGATTGAACGCATCGTGTTCCCGAGTGCCTTGGAATACTCAATTTATTGCGAGTAGTTCGAACTTTACCTTGGGATGATCCCTGTAGTAAGAGTGGGTTCTGAGTAGCCTTGGTGTCACATATTGCAATTCGTGTATTTGTTCTACACTCAGCTTTCAGCTTGTTTGGGAATTGTTGGTGGAATTGTGGCATTGCTTTTTAGGTGTTATTAATGTTATCAGCTGGGTACCAGGCTTTAGAGTATTTGGTTGAATATCTAGTCCACTTTGCTCTGTATTGTAAGCGACTGTAGTATAATCTAGAGTCAATTATTTCTTCAGGTTCATATTCTGATTCACCTTCTATTTCAATAAGTGGTGGTGGTGGTTTTTCTTGTGAAGGTAGAGGATTGTCTTGATAGAGTTCATGGAGACTGTTATGAAAGTTGTGGTGTATCTTCATTGTAGCTAGGAGGTCGAGCTTATAAGCATCACTTCTCACCTTTGCCAAGATCCTGACTGGTCCTACCTTGTTGTAATCTAATTTTTTTATTGACTGGGTGGTCATGATGTTGCATGGTAGTAACCAAACCATATCTCCTGATTTTAGGTTTGGATCAGGTCTCTGCTGCTGATTTTATTGTTCTTTTTATCTTAGTTGTATGATACCACAACTATTTCATTTCATAATGTGTCGTATAGGTATCTCATATCTTTCTTATCCATTATCTTTCCTTTAAGCATATGACCTATAGTCTCATGTTCTGGATGTAGGCTGTAATTTGCAAAAAAAGGTATTTTCATAATCATTTCTTGTTTGCCGTTGTTGTATGTGAACTCAGCAATAGGTAGCCCTTCGCCCCAATCATTTTGTTGATAGTTGACATATACGCGAAGATATTGTTCCAACATACTGTTTATCCATTCTGTTTGTCTACCCGTTTGAGAATAGAATGCTCTGCTCAGTCTTTTTTCAATTCCTAGTTTCTCCGTCATTTCTTTCTATACTTCTGATGTGAACAGTGATTCTCTATCTCTGAGAACCTCTTCTAGTAATCCATGCAGACAGTATATTTCTTTCAGGAATAATATAGCAAATTGCCATACCATTATCTCCACCCGGCATGGTATGAAATAACTCATTTTGGTCAGGTGATCACCCACCAGTAATATAGCGTTTTCATCATTTGATATTAGTACTAGATTGGTGATAAAGTCTAGAGAGATAGGTTTCCAAGGGTTTTCAGGTACTTCGTTGGATTTGTGTAACCCATAGGGTGCATGTCGCACCACTTTGGTGCATTAGTACTTGTTGCAATTTCTGACTTATCATTTAATGTCTTCCCTTATCTTTGGCCCGTAGTATTATGAGTTCATGAATTCAGTAGTTTTAGCTGTTCCCCCATGTCCTGCATATGGAGGGTCATGATAATGTTGTATAATTTCTATACATAATTCTTCTTTACCCAGTATCCAGATTTTTCCATCATACTATAAGTATCCATCCCCCTAGTAACATATTCCTAAGACTATACCCTTGGTTTCCTTGGCTCCCTCTTCCAGTTTTGTTCTTATTTTCTTGATTTCTTTATCTTGTAAACCTTTTCTCCGAATATCTTCTTCCAATGTCATCCTTGTATTGATTTCATTAAGCGATTCATATCCGCTTTTCTCGTCTTCTTGTTGAAAATATTTTTCTTGTGGTAGTAGTATTTGTTGTTTCTGTTTGATCCTTTCATCCTCTGGTACTTTTGGTTTGTCATTTGACCATCGAGTTAATGCATCTGGTTTCCCTCCTTATTTTCCTGGACGATATCTGACCTCAAAGTTATAAGTACTGAGTTTTTCCATCGATCGTATTTGTTATCCATTTAGTTCCTTTATAGTTATGAAGGGTACTAAGTTTTTGGGGTCCACAAGTATTTTGACCTTCGTGTTGTTGTTTTGGACATATCTCCTCCATTCTTTTAATACCTAGACTATTACTAACAGTTCTTTGTTATGGATATCGTAGTTGCATTGGACTGGGGTTATTGTCTTAGATCAGAAAGCTACTGGTCTCCATTTTCTGTCTTCACTTTTCTGGGATAGTATACCTGAGCATACATATTTGGAAGCATCCATTTTGATCATTGTTTCCCTTTTTTGGTCGAAATGGCCCAGTATTGATCCTTGGATGATTTTGGTTCTTAATTTGTTGAAGGCTTCTTTTTCTTTAGATCTCTAGTTCCATTTGACCTCTTTCTTGGTTAGGTTGGATGGAGGTTTAGCTGATAGGCTAAATCCTTCTATAAACCTTCTATAGAAATTGCAGAATCCCATAAAACATGATATGTCTGTTTTGTTTTTTGAGTATTCCCACTTCCATATTGATTTGGTCTTAATTGGATCCATTTGTACTCCTTCCCCATTAATAATGAATCCTAGGTATTTGGTTTCTTTCTTGTAGAATTTGCATTTGCTGAATTTGCACCTCATTCTGGAAGCCTTAATGTTGGACATTATAATACTAACATCGCTGTGGTGTTGTTTAAGATTTTCAGAATATATGAGTACATCGTCTAAGTAGACTATGCAGTATATATCCCGGTATTTGTCAAGTACCCTGTTGATCCATCGTTGGAATGATGCTAGTGTACTGGTTAGCCCAAAGGGCAAAACCAGATATTGGTATGTTCCCTATTTCGAGGTAAATGTTGTCTTCTATTCGTCTCCTTTCTTGATTCTGACATTGTGATAGGTATCCCTTATATCTAATTTAGTAATGTATTTGACTGACGCTAGTCTATCTAATACTTCCCCGATTAGATGTAACTGACATCTATCCTTCTTAGTTATACTATTGAGTGCTTGATAATCGATACATAACCTCAGCTTTCAATATTTCTTCTTGATAAATAAGATGGGTGATCCTCTGTTGGTATATGATTATTTGATCCATTCCCTTTCCAGGTTTTATTGAATGTATTTTCTTAGTTCCTTGAGTTCTGTTTCTCCCCAAGGGTATATCTTTCTTTGATGTATTGTTTTGCCTTCCTCAAGGTTGATTTCCAAGTCCATGTTGTACCTCTGAAGTGGTAACATGGTAGATTCTTTTTCTTAGAATAGGTCCAAATGGTGATGGTATTCTTTTAAGATACCTTTGTCTAGTCTTTCTTCTTTTGTTTGAAATTAGTTCCTTATTACTAGCTCTGTACTCATATTGATCTCAGCTAGACTCATTCCTTCATCCTAGAAATCCCATTTAAGGATTCCTGCCATTTCTTCTTTGCTGTAAAACATTCCAAATGCTTGTACTGATATCTGGTTGATTTCAATTTTTGGTAGTTCCTTTTTGGTTGGCCTTTTGTTATCCGTGCTGCCAAACCCTTTAGTCTCTCGAGTAATCTTGGTTAGGTTCTTCACTTCTTGGAGTTCCTGTTCCTTAATCTTTTCGATAATCAATTTTGCGACTCTTTTGTCTTTTTCCACCTTATAGTCTTTGTCGTTGTAGTTAAACTTTATATTTAAGTTCTTTCCCATGGCTTTGTCTTCTGGGGTTGCATATACCACTAGCGAACTGTTAAAACACCATGTCGTACATCGTTCGCTGGCAATAGTAATCTTTCCTTTTTCCCAATCTAGTATGGGGTTGTATTGTTTTAACTATGGCATTCCTAGGATAATCTCATGGTATTACAGATTTGCCACTTGAATAGTTGCCACTTCTCTATGATTTCCAATTTCTATAGGTACTTGCGTAGTATGAGTAATGGGCCCCATGGCACTGGGCTTTCCATCCGCGAGGTAAATCTACCTCACCTTTTTTGCTTTCTTGGTTCTTAAATGATATTTCTTGCAGACTTCTTTGTCAATAAAGTCTTGTGTTGCTCCTGAGTCAAGCATTGCATGTATTATCCTGGCTTATTTTTGTCCTTATATATTTTTGTTTTGATCATAATGTGATCATTATCATTTTCCTTTGTGTTTGTTCTCAAAATCATGTAGTAATTGGCTAAGGGGATGGTTTTGTCTTTCGGTGGGTCCCGCAGACTATCTAATGTGAGAGACCTTCATCTTTTATCACCTCTTTATATTCCTTATTAATCTCAAGTTCCATTACATTGCTGCATAGTTTAAACTGAGTATTTGATCTAGGGTTCCTAGTATCCCTTACTGGAATTGTATTTGTATTGGCCTGTCATCTGCAGTCCTTGATCATGTTTTGCTACATGCCAAATTTTAGACACAAGGTGTAGTTTCGTCAGTGCAGATATTTCTCTTTTGAGAGGTTAAGTGATGGTCTCTTCCCTGTCGCATCCAGGTCCATTCCATCTCCTCCTTGCCTGGTAGTTCGGAAAGTTCTATTCTGATTTCTGGGTAAACATTGGTTCCTTATATTTAGGTTATTGGTGTGATTCTTTTGAATCCAATCTAATTGGCCAAATTGGATTTCCTTGTATATAGCCCAATGGGCCATGTCTTGAGTGGTTGTAAATGGTTCTTCACTGAACCTCCATGCCTCCTGGAATGTTGTTTTCAATTTACTCATGAACTACCTCATTGCTGAGGCTTCGTTGCATTCTGCATCGTACTAGAGTAGTCTGAACTGGTGCCAGTAGTCTGGGAGATTCATTTCTCCTTGCTTGATGTCTTCGAGTTTGTTGCATGTACATTGACTTAGTGCTAAGTCTGTAAATTGGTGTTACACATATGAACGCATGGACCTTCCCCACACAGACCTCCTGAAAACTGCGAAGATTTCATAGCCAACACCCCCCTCCGGCCACGCTGTAGGCCCTGCACGCAGTAATAGTGTCGCTGGAATTTGGTTTCCCAACAGTATAAACCAGCGAAAACGAAGCATGCTTCGTAACACTGTATATGTCGTTGCTGTCTGTCCGACCGGAAGGTCTTCGCAGGGGATATAAGAGGGGACCTCGGGCCGTGTCTGAAAAGTGGAATGAAGCCAATCGGACGGGTAACCGTAGAGCTATAAGCTAAGCGAGGTTGACCACCTCAGAAATAGACAGAAGGTATTGAGACGAAATCGCCAACAGTCCAATGAGTTATCGGGACGTGCCCAGAAGGACGAGGTACGGAGCCCAGTCTAGTCCTCGCACAGTATAGAGACCTCTCGCTCGTATCTAAACCTCCGAGACGAAGAAATCATGCGTTTTCGCAGGAGAGGTTTCAAATGCCCTCGCGGAAACACGACAACACATAGAGACCATAGTCCGAGCAAGACGCAAAGTTTGTCAGGGTCAAACCGAATCCCCGTAGGTTAGTAAGGGATAAGAATTAGAGACGGTACATTGTTTGGTGATAGATAGACGTAGCCCGCGACCACCCAGACGCAGATTATAAATATCGAGGTCACTCCTTCACTTTCAGAACATCCTCCGTCTCCACTACACCTTCGGCGATTGAAAACTCAACACCAGGGGTTTTATCGTGAGTTTTTTGTTTCGTCGCGAAACTTTCTCCACCCTCCTGCCTACTCCTGCCTTTGGCCTCAGCCTAGGGGAGTCTGGCTCTTCTCTCCTCTCACGCCCAGGGTATTGACTTCGATCTACCATCACAGGGTGCTCTTTCTCCCAGGGGGTTGGTCGGTTGGAGGCCCTGCTCGGCTGGGTGGCAGGTGGTGGGATCCCTTCCACTACAGTGATGCTATCTCTCCCACAACAAGGGACTACATGAGAGACGCGGTAAAACACCTGCTATGCTTTGCCTAGGCAGCCGTTGATGATCTTCCTTACTCCTCCTTCCTCCTCCCCCCACTGGTGGCCGGGAGTCCTCTCCTCTTCCCGAGCTGGCTCGCGTAATCTTCTCACGGTTGGCAACCCCTTAACCACCATCGTCAGATGGCCGGGACTACAGTTGCAGTAGGGGAGAACAGCCAACACACTGTGGTCGATCTCCTCGTCCTCTTGTTTCCCTAAGAGGCTGCTTAGTCAGACATCAACGCGATTACCGATTGACGATGTTTAAGGTCTTTAGGTCTACCCCACTGCTCTCCTCTCTCTACGGTCGGATCGGCTGGCACCCTACTGCTACACCTTCCCCTCTCCCCAGTTATCGCCCACGGCCGGCTGGTCTCCTCCTTCCCTCCATGGTATTGCACTCTCTCCTTGGAGTAGGTCTGGGAGGGGCCTCCTATCTTAGCGCGCTTCGTGCGTCACTTCCCGCTTGAATGAGTGGACTCGTCCTTCGTTGCCTACGTGGCTTGCTACTAACCTTTCTTTTGTCTTTTTGAGATTTCTCACTGCGTTTTCCTGGCCCATTCTGCTTTCTTCTTAGTTAGGATTTCCTTGTTCGTCCATCTAGCCAGGCTTGGGTTTCCTTTCTTTGAGGCGAGATGTGCGGTTGGCTCCATACCAGAGGGGCTTGGGGGGTTGGCTTTTTCCTGTGGCAAGAGGAGGGATATGGGTGTTTTGTCGTTATAGCTAGCGCTCTATACGTTTTTTGTACCCTAGACAAATAATCAATGAGTCAAACAAAAAAAGAAAAAAAAATCCTTAGCTTTCACAACATTATCGTCCTCCTTCAGACTGTTTCGAAAATCCTAGAGAGGATTGTTACCTCTCGCCTGTCCTTGGTTGCCCACTCATGCGGCCTAATCAACCCAAACCAATGCGGCTTGCTCCCCGGCCTCAGCATCTACGATGCCTGCGCCGCCCTCACCCACGAGATCCGCTGCCTCCAGAGGCCCGGGCTCAAAGCCTCGTCACTCTTCCTATATCAAAGGGGGCTTCGACAATATCAAGTCTACATTACTTACTACGTTCATGAAGTCCAGGGGAGTGCCTCCATCCATCTGTGCCTGGGTCCAGTCTTTTCTTTCTAACAGACATTGTCGTCTTCTCTTTCAAGGGTCTCCTAATGTGTTCTCTCCAGTGCAGGTGGCCGCGCCACCAGGGTCTGCTATTTCTCCTCTTTTGTTTGTCATCTATGTGTCTCCTCTTCATTTGGATATTCTCAAGGGAATTATGTTTTCCTATGTTGATGATTTTACTGTTACGGTAGCTTCTTCCTCTTACAGGCGTAACGTGCAGCGCTTACAACACTACTTTTTGGCATTGAAGAGAAGGGCGGGTGCTATAGGCATGTGTCACAAACTGTGACTAAGCAAGGCAGATTTTACATAGCTTGGATTTCCCAGCTATAGGTATGTGGGATTTCACATGACGCACACTAGTGCGCCATAGGTTATCATGTTTACCTGCTGGTGACTCACAGTTGTGAGTCACACGATGTTATGATTTTCGCACATGACACAAGTTATGAGTCATGGGTTTCACTCAGGTGACGCGAGTTGCACACCTGAAATAGTTATTAAGGTTTTGATTAGGTTTAGGCAGGTTGCGCAGCGACTCATAAGAGTCGGCTGATGGATTTCGTGTGACTCATAGTTATGAGTCACAAGGGTCATGTAACACATAAGTATCAGTCACGCCAGGTGAAGAGCTACTATATAAAGGGTCACTAGGACCCCTAGTATTAGCTCTTCACACGTTCTTCTTGTTTATTTCCTACCTTTAAGTTATTATCAATAAAACCTACCTTTACACTCTTTAAGATTTATCTTAAGAAACCCGAGAAGTGTCTTTCCTCTCAGAAGAAAAGATTGAGTCCTAAGCGAGGACTAAGAAGAAGAATAAGGAGATAGGCGCGAGTACTATAGTAGTCAAAGGACTAGACTATAGTGATCGCGTAGGCATAGGTCTAAGAGCTATCGCCTTACAGAGAAGTCTCGTTACCTATCGCTAGGTCCTACTCGGTAGGATTCATAACATTAGAACGTGTCTATAACGCGACACTTGACGACTAGACAACGGATCCATTCAACAGAGATCACAAGGGAGACATAGACATCCAAGACGACAGTATAGCATTAGGAGGATTGGAAGAAGCATTAAGCGAAGCAAGTTGACACTCAGCAAGATCAACAAGTCCGGTTACACCTGAACAAACGACCCCTCCGAATGAAGAAGACCCACCCGAGACACCAAGACCCGAGAGAATGTCCGGACCAGCACTACCCCCAGGTCTGCCTCTGGCGGGACCAGCACCTCCTCAGATGATTCCACGGGAGGAAGTGGAACAAATGATATGAGAAGCTATAAGAGGAACCGGACAACAACCCAAATTCAAGACCCCACCACGATATGATGGAGAAAGAAGCAAGCTACAAGGATTTATGGTCCAACTCTTGACCTACTTCGATGCGGTCGGATGGACTATGGGAAATGACCAAGACAAAATACGATACACCCTTACACTACTGGAAGGACAAGCACTAAAATGGATAACCCCCATCGTGGTTAGCAACACTGCACCCTGGACACACTGGGCCAGCTTCAAAAACATATTCAAAGCCCAATTCACAGACCTAGAATTGAGCCAATCAGCAAGGAATAAATTGGAAGATATTCACCAAGGGGCAAAAACTGTCACTGATTACTGGTACGAGTTTCGACTACTCCAGTACGATGCGGCGTGCGACGAGGCCTCAGCTATGAGGTGGTTCATGAAAGGCTTAAAAAAGACCTATCAAGACGCATGGAGATTCAGCGAAGAAAGATTTACTACAACTGAAGCAATGGTCCACTGGGCAATCCGCAAAGAAATCCAGTTCGGACAACTAGACTGGATTCAGAAGAGCCAGTACATTATGAATACAAGAAACCAAGGCGCACCTAGGAACCAGAATGGAACCTATCGCACTACCACCCAAGGAGGAGAAGCCATGGATCTGGATACAACTAGAAGGAAACCCTCACTCAACCTTTCAAGAGACGAGTACCTTCGACGACGAAACAACAATCTATGCCTAAGATGTGGCATAGGAGGACATATGATCAAGGATTGCAGACGATCCGCCAATCCCATTCCAAATCAAGAAAGAAAGCAGCAGAACATGAGGACCAACCCTAGGTTTCAACCACGCAGTAACCTAAGGGAAATCGACATCGAAGAAGAATACGAAACGGTGGCGAAAGACGAAGGTCCCCAGCAATTGATGGTCTGAGGGACCCTCCGAAAGACAAACCCATCGCAATGGCCAACTACTATACTCTTTTAAGCGCAAATACGGAAGACAACAACAATGATCATATCAGGATCAAAACAAAAATCTATAACAACAAAAAACAAGAAACCACGATACACGCAATGCTCGACTCCAGAGCTACGGAGGACTTCATCGATGAAGAAGTCTGCAAGAGACATCAGCTAATAAGCAAGAAAGCAAAAAAGGAAAGACAGATTTACCTCGCCGATGGAAAACCCAGCGCCATGGGACCTATAACCCATACCGCGCAAGTCACTATGGAAATTGGAAACCATAGGGACGTGGCTACTTTCCAAGTGGCAAATCTACAACACCATGAGATAATTCTCGGAATGCCATGGTTAAGACAACATAATCCCAGTCTAAATTGGGAAGAAGGAAAGGTTACGTTTACCAGCGAACGATGTACGACATGGTGTCTCAACAGTTCGCCAGTAAAATCTGCCATTCCTGAAGAAGAAGCAAATCAAAAGAACCTAGACGCAAAATTCAGTCGAGTTCAAACAAAGAATCAAAGGATCAAAGTTCAAAGATTAAGCCATGAGGCTAAGATACCCACAAGAGGATCAGAGAAGGCAGCAGGACACGATCTGTATGCCAATGAAGAAGTCACGATACCAGCCAGAGGGCAGATAATCATTCCCACAGGAGTAGCCATACAGCTACCTCAAGGCACCTATGGGCGTATAGCACCACGCAGCGGTCTCGCAGTCAGACATCGACTCACTACCAACGCAGGGGTAATAGACGCCGACTACACAGGTGAATTGAAAGCTGTTATGGTCAACCAAGGGAACCAAGACCATAAGGTGGAAAAAGGAGACCAGATTGCCCAACTAGTCATCGAGAAGATCAAGGAACAAGAATTCCAAGAGGTGACGAACCTAAGAGAAACCATCAGAGGAACCAAAGGGTTCGGAAGCACGGACAACCGAGGTCCAACCAAGAAGAAACAACTGAAGGTCGAAATCAATCAGATATCAGCACAAGCGTTCAGCAAGTTTTATCGCAGAGGAGATATGGCAGGAATCCTTAAGTGGGATACTCAAGAAGAAAAAATCAGTCTGTCCAAGATCAACATCAGTACCGAACTGGCCATAAGGAATCGGACTCAAGCAAAAGAAGAAAGATTGGATCAATTAATACCAAAAGAATACCACCAGCACCTGGACCTATTCCAAGAAAAATAATCCACCAAGTTACCACCTCACAGACCCGAGGTGGACCTAGCAATCGATTTAGAAGGAAGCACCGAGGGATTACCCAAGAAAAGGATATATCCACTAGGAGAAACGGAACTCGAAGAACTAAGAAAATATATTCAGCAAAACTTGGAACGAGGATGGATCAAACAATCTTATGCCAACGGAGGATCACCCATCCTGTTCATCAAGAAAAAGGATGGGAAGTTAAGACTATGCATCGACTACCGAGCCCTCAACGGCATAACAAAGAAGGATCGATACCCCTTACCTCTAATCGGCGAAGCACTAGATTGACTAGCATCGGCCAAATACTTCACCAAATTAGACATACGGGACGCCTACCACAATGTCAGGATAAGAAAAGGAGACGAATGGAAAACAACTTTCACCACGAAATATGGAAATTACCAATACCTCGTTATGCCCTTTGGGCTAACCAACGCACCAGCATCTTTCCAAAGATGGATCAATAACGTGCTCCACAAGTACCTGGATATATGCTGTATAGTCTTCCTGGACGATGTACTCATATACTTCAAAGATATGGAACAACACAAAAAGGATGTCAGCAACATTATGGCAGACATCAAAGCGTCGGGAATGAGGTGCAAACCGAGCAAATGCGAATTCCACAAAAAGGAGACGGAATACCGAGGATTCATCATCAATGGAGAAGGAGTACAAATGGACCCAGTTAAGACCAAAGCGATATGGGAATGGGAATACCCAAAAAATAAAACGGATATCCAATGTTTTATGGGATTCTGCAATTTCTACCGAAGGTTTATGGAAGGATTTAGCAGG
The DNA here is from genome assembly GCA_900010015.1 of Tuber aestivum. Lineage (NCBI taxonomy): Eukaryota > Fungi > Ascomycota > Pezizomycetes > Pezizales > Tuberaceae > Tuber > Tuber aestivum. The sequence goes on along the minus strand of LN891120.1, from coordinate 147,297 downwards.
ACTGCTAAACCACTATACAACCTGACCAAGAAAGACGTCAAATGGGATTGGGGACCTAAGGAAAAGGAGGCCTTTGACGAATTAAGAACCAAGATCACCCAGGGACCAGTTTTGGTGCATTTCAATCCGGAAAGAGAAACCATGATCGAAACGGACGCATCCAAATATGTATGCTCGGGCATACTATCTCAGAAATGCGAAGACGGCAAATGGAGACCAGTGGCATTCCGATCCAAGACATTGACCCCAGCAGAATGCAACTATGACGTTCACGATAAGGAACTATTGGCAATAGTTCAGGCCCTGAAGGAGTGGAGAAGATATGCTCAAAACAACAATGCATCAGTTAAAATCCTAACCGACCACAAAAACTTAGTACCCTTCATGACCACGAAGGAGCTAAATGGATGACAAATAAGATGGATGGAAAAACTCAGCACTTACAACTTCAAAATCGAATACCGTCCAGGAAAAGAAGGAGGAAAACCAGATGCATTAACCTGGAGGTCAAACGACAAACCAAATACACCAGAGGATGAGAGAATCAAACAAAGACAACAAATACTATTACCAAAGGAAAAATACTTCCAATTGGAAGAAGAAGACAGTGGCTACGAATCACTGAACGAAATCAACACAAGAACGACATTGGAAGAAGATATCAGAAAAGAAAGCCAGCAAGATGAGGAATGTCAAAACATAAGAAAGGAACTGGAGGCCGGCACGAAGGAAGTCAAAGGCATAGCCCTAGGATTATGTGAATGGAAGGATGAATACTTGTGGTACGATGGGAAAATCTGGATACCGGATAAAGAAGAACTACGCACGGAGATCATACGACACCATCACGACCCACCATACGCAGGACACGGAGGAACAGCCAAAACTACCGAATTTATCAACTGACGATACTATTGGCCCAAAATAAGAGAAGATATCAAGCGATACATCAAAAACTGCGACACATGTCAACGAACTAAAGTGGTCCGACATGCACCTTATGGATTACTCAAATCAAATGAAGTACCAGGAAAACCATGGAAATCAATATCACTTGACTTCATTACGGATTTACCAAAGTCAAACGATCAAAACGCCATTTTAGTAGTGGTTGATCGTCTGACCAAAATGAGTCACTTCATACCTTGCAGAACGGATATGACAGCAATACAATTTGCGAAAATATTTCTAAAAGAAGTATATCAACTGCACGGAATGCCAAAAGATATCATTAGTGATAGAGGATCACTATTTACGTCAGAAACATGGAAAGAGATAACAGAAAAACTTGGAATCGAACGACGCATGAGCACTGCATTCTACCCGCAGACAGACGGACAGACGGAACGGATCAACGGCATGTTAGAACAATACCTATGGGCCTACGTCAATTACCAGCAAGATGATTGGTGTAAATGGCTACCGACGGCCGAATTCGCCTACAACAACGGAAAACAAGAAACTATCAAAACAACCCTCTTCTTTGCAAATTACGGACTGCATCCAGAACACGAAACCATAGGTCATATACTCCAAGGAAAGATAATGGACAAAAAAGATATGAGTCAACTACATGATATATTACGAACAGAAATGGTCACGGCGCAATTACGACAAAAGGAAGAATACGATCGTAACCGAAAACCCGATCCAAACCTGAAGTCAGGAGACATGGTTTGGTTACTACCAAGGAACATCAAGACCACGCGACCAACAAAAAAACTGGATTACAAGAAAATAGGACCATTCAAAATCTTGGCGAAGATAGGAAGCCGCGCTTATAAGCTCGACCTTCCACCCACGATGAAGATACATAACACCTTCCACATCAGCCTCCTTGAACCCTACCAAGACAATCCTCTACCGTTCCAAAAAAGACCAGCACCACCGCCTATTGAAATAGACGGTGAGTCAGAATACGAACTCGAAGAAGTCATCAACTCTCGGTTACACTACGGTCGCTTGCAATACAGAGCCAAGTGGACTAGATACTCTCCCGAACACGATAAGACCTGGTACCCAGCCGAAAACTTCGAACACGTACAAAATGCAGTCCACCAGTTCCACGAACAATACCCACGCAAGCCACCAGCCGACAGTCGAGGACATACCCGAATCAAGGCATGTTGTGCCGACACTGCACCGCACAGATTCCTACCAGTGGCAACAATTACCGATACTATCAACCCTACAAAACATTCCAGGACGCGACGCATTCAAACACATTACACCAACAAGCTCGGGGTATCGAACCCCAACACCAGTCAAGGAAGAACCTACAGACAAAGACTGGGCAAATCTGGTGGATTTACCCCTACCGAAAACCACGACACACGAAAGGGAACACGCGAACCTGTCATGGACAGGATGCTACAACGACGAGTGCCATGTGCACAGAAGCGAGAAGGAGGGCTCAGGATATTGGCCTCGGGAAATGAACCGATGGCCACCCAAGACTTCACCCCTAGGATCACCCACGAGATCCCCAACACCAGAACCAGTGGCTCTGGTACAATACATCAAACCGACTCCGAGGACGGAGTCGAAGGGGAGGAGGGCGAAAAAACAAAAATGGGCAAAGCTAAGGAGGACAAGGCACGTCTCCTGGGAAGAAGAGATGGAAAAACCAGAGACGACGGTAATGAAATTGTTGGCGGAAGTGGAGGAGACGAAGAAATTGTTGGAATGGCAAGCCGAAAAAATAGGACAACTCCAGAGCGAGTTAAGGGAGGAAACGAGGATAAGGAAGGCACTCCAAAACGATTGGAGGAAGGAAGAGAAGGAGGCTGAAAGGACCCTGACGAGAGTACGGAAAGTCAGCACTTGGCTGAACAAGGAAGCCAAGTGGGGACTACCGGCAAGGGCATGGGGAGGATTGGAGGATAGATTGTTGTAAGCCCGATGGGACTCGGGCTGAGGGAGAGGGGAGCTAATGTCACAAACTGTAACTAAGCAAGGCAGATTTTACATAGCTTGGATTTCCAAGCTATAGGTGTGTGGGATTTCACATGACACACACTAGTGCGCCATAGGTTATTATGTTTACCTGTTGGTGACTCACAGTTGTGAGTCACACGATGTTATGATTTTCGCACATGACACAAGTTATGAGTCATGGGTTTCACTCAGGTGACGCGAGTTGCACACCAGAAATAGTTATTAAGGTTTTGATTAGGTTTAGGCAGGTTGCGCAGTGACTCATAAGAGTTGGCTGATGGATTTCGTGTGACTCATAGTTATGAGTCACAAGGGTCGCGTGACACATAAGTATGAGTCACGCCAGGTGAAGAGCTACAATATAAAGGGTCACTAGGACCCCTAGTATTAGCTCTTCACACGTTCTTCTTGTTTATTTCCTACCTTTAAGTTATTATCAATAAAACCTACCTTTACACTCTTTAAGATTTATCTTAAGAAACCCGAGAAGTGTCTTTCCTCTCAGAAGAAAAGATTGAGTCCTAAGCGAGGACTAAGAAGAAGAATAAGGAGATAGGCGCGAGTACTATAGTAGTCAAAGGACTAGACTATAGTGATCGCGTAGGCATAGGCCTAAGAGCTATCGCCTTACAGAGAAGTATCGTTACCTGTCGCTGGGTTCTACTCGGTAGGATTCATAACAGCATGTCCTTCTCGGTACCCAAGACCGAACTTTCCCACTAGAGGACCTCTAGGGACTACGGAGCACGTTGCTTCACCCCTGTCACCCTGGACGGCACTCTCTTCCAGCCCGCTGGGCTGGTTAGCTGGCTCGGCTACTGGTTTACCCCTAGCCTGGAGACCTCTTCCTACTTCACGAAACGATTGGCACTCGCCCAAGGGGCTTTCGCTATCGTAAGACAACTCTCTCCTCCTGGTAAAGGCCTGCCTCCTTATCTCAATAGGAGGCTCGCCATGGGACTCATCCTTCCCATCATCTCCTACGCGGCCGATCTTCGGGTACCCAACTCTTCTGCACTCCATAAGATGGAGGTTTTTTGGAACCGAGTCCTCTGATGCGTGACCAACTGCTTCCACTCTACCCCTACCTCGATCCTCCCCTGCGAGGCCAGCATCCCCCCTCTGGTAGTCCTCCTTCCCTACAAGCACCAAATGGCGGGCTTGAGGATGGTCTGCTCTCCACCCGAGATAAAGCCGGCCTCGGCCATGCTCCCCCTGTCCTTTCCCTCCGCATCGGCGACAAGGGGTCTGGACTCCAACCAGGCCCTGTCCGTTGGACTGCAGGGCAACACATACCCCCTCCTATGGAAGACACCCAGGCCGTCTCCCGCTATACGATCCCACCTCCCTATTGATGGCATAGCTTATTCCCTTGCCTGTGTCGCTGCCAAGGGGCCTCTTCCGGGCCTGAACAGGCACCTTGTCCCCAGGACGACCAACAGTCTCCCCTCCTTACAGAAGTACTCCCTCCTGAAGGCCACCACTCGCTCCCTCCTTTACCGAGACTGGGCACTACAGGCCCCCCCCCCGCTATACTACCCCTACCCCCTACCCGAAGCCCCCCCCCTTCTTATGGGGCTGGACCGCTTTCTGGCTGGACGAATACATCAGATGAGAGCTGGAAAAAGCTATCTAGTGGCACTCACCCCCTGGAATGAGCCAGACAAACCTACAACTTGCTCTGCCAGCGGCCTTGAGCCAGAGACTATGCAACACGCTGTCCTCTCCTGTCCCTCTAAGGCCCTCTCGAGACTGCTCCATATCCCGGGAGTGCACTCTTTAGGCTACGAGGCTCCCCTGTAGGCGAATAAGGACCTCTTATGGGGCCTCGCACGATATATTTCCGATACCAGAACCAACTTTCCCCCCGCGATAAGTGGGGGTCGGGCATCGCCCGGTACCAATCTTGTTTCAGATTGACGTGGTATTTCTTTTTGATGTCTCTCCTGGCTTTATTTGACTTTCCATGCTTTATGTTTTCTTCGCATGGGAGGAGGCTTGTCATTTCTTTTGCGATTAGTCGCCCTGGCGGGCGCAGTGGGTTGTATTACTCACCGGCGGGGATTACTGGTAGAAAATTATTTCGTTACTGTTTGTTGTTTTTGATATTAAGGTTTTGTTTTTGCCATAGCTAGCGCTCCATGCAGGTTCTTGTACCTTAATAAAGAATATATGAGTTAAACAAAAAAAAAAAAATCCTTAGCTTTCAGAATCATCAGCAAACAGAGAAGAGATCTTATCAATATATTCGTTATACTTTGATACATACTTTTGTTACGAGCTTTCTTGACCACTCTCCGAGAAACCTTATTAGCCCCAGTTACAATTCTTTCAACTTAGAATTGGCTGCCGCCTAACAATTGGACCTCGAATATGGTCTTAAAACTGCTCCAATTGGTCCATAGTACAGCTGTTTGTGCTACCACAATGGTTATCACCCATTTCAATGCTGTTCCTTCTGGCAGGGTCAAGGTGTATCATATTTTGTGGTTGTTATTTCCCTGTATCCATCCTACTACATCAAAATAGGTGAGCAGTTGGACCATGAATCCTTGGAGTTTGTAACCTTCTCTATCATATCTTAGAGGTGTTTTAATCTTTGGTGTTTGTCCCCCTCCCCTCAGGGCTTCTCATATCATTTGTTTCACATGTTCCCATGGGATCATTGCTGGAAGGGCTGGTCCTGCAGTTGGAGGCCGTGCTGGGGGCACTAGTCCAGACATTCTTTCAGGTCTTGCGGTATCTGGTACTTCATCAGTGTACAGGGGTATGACCAGGTGTGGTGTAACAGGACTTGCAGTTTCGGCCAAGTGTTGACTTGCTTCGCTTAATGCTTTATGGAGTTCTTCTAATCCTAAACTGTTGTCTTGTATGTCCAAATCTCCTTCACTATCTGGATTGAAGGAAGTCGTAATATAATCGTCAAGTGTCATGTTGTAGATAGGTTCTAATGGTAAGAATCCTACGGGAGGCAGGAGCACAACAGGTAACGATTCTTACTTGAATAAGGTAGTAGTTCTTAGGCCATTACCTACGCAATGTAGATGGTTGAGTCCTTTGACTTCTATCTTGTCTCACCTATTCCCTTAGGGGGTGTTTGGCCTGTCCATGATTCTGATTTAAGATCAGGTCTTGGCAATTTGAAATCAGATTTTTAAAACCTAAATCAGATTTATTTGAAATTGCGATTTGAGATCAGTATGTGCCCAACACCCTCTGATTTGATTTTGATTAGATTTCAATCTTTATAACAACTATAACTCCTCGGTTCAAGAATATATGTAATAAGTGACATTTGACTTATAAAATAATATTTATGTAATAATATATTGTTAATAAATCTAATAACAAATTCTATTAAATATATGTAACTTATTTATTATATACATTTGTAAATTGATCTCTTTAATCCAAACTTTTGTAGAATCAATACAAGGAATCAGTAGCAATCTGTGTCCATCTTTAAGCACTGCAAACCACTCAGATTACAGGAAGAGGTTACAGTAAATTTAGTATTAGTAGGTGAAAAACATTATGCTCCCCTTGTAGTAGTACAATGATTTGATTATTTTAAATTCTAAGATATGCTAATCAAACGTTATTATATAGAGAAACATCTAAATGGAAGAACAATCCGAAGATGTTCTGATATAGTTTGAATTATCGAAGATGATATCATTAGTAGCAGCAGCTAGGATAGTAGCTTTGTATTAAATGCACTTATAATATTTGTATATAGTTTAAGAACAGAAGACTGTGAACCTTGTAGCTATACAAAATACAACAGTGGCTGTGCAGTAACAATAGTGGCTGTGTAACAAAATTGCCAAGTCCACCAATGATAGACAACAAATAAGTATGAATAATGTAAGATATAAAAGATAGTATATTGATTTCAAGGAAATACTTTGATTGTTATACAGTTTGAGAATTTGAGACTCTCCGATGACTGGTATAGGTTCTTGTTACCTTTTCTTTGAATTCAGGAGTACTATATGCAGTCCCTTCACAATATGTTCTCATCATCCGCTGTATATGTACCCAAAACTTCTAGATTTGGGTTGGTTTTACAGAATTTAAACATGCTGGTACCATTTTACACAATACTTATATATTGTCTCCACATCTTTGACGAGCATAGTGTTTTGCAGCACCCCAGTAGTACTCAATGAAATTGAGCTCACAATGGTATTTCAGTAAAAATTATACCAGATGACCAGTTAAGTTGAACTTCTTCTTCCAAACAACTCTTCTGAGCCTTGAAATTTGGTTTTTGTACAATCAATACTCTTACACAACAAGTACCTCAGTTGAGACACTCCTTGTTCTTTTTCTATCAGGCCTGCAACATTGAACTCTCAGTCCTGATCTCCTTAAACCTCTCTCTTGAAGGACTATTTGTAAGCTCTTTGGTATATCATCTGCCATTATCATCTCTTGAATTTCTCCTGTTAAACTGTTGATACCAGTTCAAAGTGGTGGCTGTAATCCTCCAAAGCGTAAATTCATTAAACTGGCTCTTAAGGCATCCTTGGAATAAGCAGAATGACTTGTTGCATTATCAAATAAAAATAAGCCTTGACGGTTTGGAAATACATGTTCAAAAACTGGAATTGCCAACTTCAAAACCTGGTCAACAAGTTGGTCACCATCCTACCATATATTTTCTCCATATTCAATAGAACAGGAAGCAAGATCAGAATCAAGGTGCTTTGGCCCCTTAGGAGAGGTTTCATATTCTGAAACAACAACATTGTTGATATTGGTAGGAGTTTGGAGTTGTCCACCTGGTGTAAGCAAATCCGACACTATGATCTTCTTCCTATAAGTTTTCTTCTTCAAAGGTATATTATTATCCTTTATCCTGATCTTGGATCAGCCATTATTGACATTGAAGGTTAATTCATCATGTACTACCAGTACAATAGGCTTGACTCCCAAGGGTAGATTGCTTGGATATACAATCTGTAGTGCCTCACCCTCCTCAGTGTCGATCCTCCGTCTCTGCTACACCTCCGGTCATTGAAAAATATTTCCTAAAGAGGAACGACTCAACACCGAGGAATCATCACCACTTTTCTATAGCCAGGCACCCTCCCGCCGGGAGGTGCAGCCTGTTCCTTTCCATCCCTCTGCCCATCAGGGCCTCTCTTCTACTCCTTCGCTCATCTGGCATCTCGCCTCTGCTGGATGGGGGTCCTCTCCTGACCCTGGGGGCCTCATCATGAGGTCTCTGTCCTCTCTACCCCACTTTTGCTTCACCTCACTTAGCATCAGCATGGTCAGCTTTAGCGGCTTGGTGATGGCTCGACAGTTAGTTGGGATGGTGGTCCTCTGGGCTATTAGGAGTAGCCTCGCCTACTTCTGTGACCCTAGTTGCAACCTCCTACCATATTGTTTGGCTGGATCTTTGCTACCTTGCCCTCTTCCTCTCCTCTCCTCCAGGATCCACTGGCACCCTACAGCCAGGATCCACTGGCACCCTACTGCCAGGATCGGCTGGCACCCTACTGCCTTGGCCTTTGGGCCCGATTGTTACTGAGGTGGTAGTGCTTTGGCCTACCCCTCCTGCCTCTCCTCTGTGCCAGTATCACTTGGTGCTGCTCTCACTTCTGCCACCCTCAGGGTAGCCCTACAATTCTTTCCTAGCTCTGGTGTTACTACAGGCACCATCCAACCTTTTCCACAACCAGACTCCTCATGGCTGGGGTCTACCCCCTCTCTCCTTGGCAGTATCGGTTGCCCTCCTCTATCGCAGGTTGCTGGTATCTCTTGCCTGTCTTCCTCCCTCCACGCTTGCAGCCCCCCTCCTGGCCAAATGACCAGTTGGCCTACCTTGGTATTGTACTATCTCCTGGGGTGAGCTGGCCAGCCCCATCATGGCATCTCACCAGGGTCCTACTGTGGGCCTGACAGTGGACACATTCGTTCGCAGACACCTGTAGAGACACCTGGGGGGTTCCTAATCTATTCTTTCGTTTGTCCAGATAACGCTGAAGGGTTTTCTTCCCTCTTCTGCCTTCCCTGTAGAGGACAATTTTTCCTGTGCAGGGTGGGATGTGTGGTTAGGCCCATACCAAAGGGTCTCAGGGGGTTGTTTTGGTCCCTGGGGCACGGGGGAATGCGTTTGGAATTAAGGTTTTGTTTTTGCCATAGCTAGCACTCCATGTAGATTCTTGTACCTTAACAAAGAATATATGAGTTAAACAAAAAAAAAAAAAAAAAAAATACATCCTCCTCAGTGTCAAGAAGCTCCCAGTGTACTATATCGTTCTCTAAATTCTTGAGTGCAGGTAAGAAACAGTCTTACCTGTATTAGACAACATCACTATGCTCATGGCCATCCTTGTAAACTCCTTTGGTGATATTCTGAAACTTGTAACCCATGTTATGCAACCATTTAACTGCAGTTCATGAGCTTAAAGTATTCTTCAGCTCACTTCTCTTTGCTGCCAGTGCTGCTAACTGCGCCTTTACTTCTGACGTATATGGTTGTAAGAGGTTCTTCAACTCTGGCTGTTCTTTAAAGGGTAGGATTCCAGTTTGCCAATAGGCTGAAATAGCATATGCAACACTCTGTCCAGTGACTCTCTCATCAGCTCCAGCAAGATATTCTCTCAGTATAAGCCTTGTACCATTATCATTAATCGGGCAGTGTAGCATCACTGATTTGCCCTGCTGGGAAGGTACAATACTACCTGTTTTGATCTATCTTTTTTTCATTTTAAATAATATGGTTGTACACATGTCTTCCCTGACCAGCAATTGCTGCAATCCGTTCTGCAACTTCCTTTCATGATCTTTTCCAGAACGGTTTGACTAATCCATATCATTGGAATCGCAGAAACTCTAGAACTTGTATGTGGTTACCATGATCCTGACCATTCAGCTTATTTCGTTTAAAGTTCAACTGCTTTCACATATTCTGGATCCCTGGGAGCCAGTTTAGTTATTTATATTTTATAAAGATTTAGATACTATAATCTAAAATATACACACCTTTTGTAACAATCTAATACTTAAATTTGATAGTTTGATATTGGGATAAAACTGGCCAACATTGAATTGCTTCAGCCAAATTATCCATCTCATTACTACCATGGTCCTCCTGCTCCTCCTGTTCTCCCTACTCCTGCTCCTCCTCTTCCAGCTCCACCTGCTCCACCTGCTCAACCTGCTCCACCTGCTCCACCTGCTCCACCTGCTCCTCCTGCTCATCCTGCTCCACCTGCTCGTCCTGCTCATCCTGCTCTGCCTGCTCCTCTACTCCTCCATACTCATACTCCTCCTACTCTGCCTGCTTCTCATACTCCTCCTGCTCTACCTGCTTTCCCTGATTCTCCCAGTCCTCCTGTACTTGCACACCATTTGCAAGTGCGACTCCTTTTATAGAATTTTCAGTTGTACTAAGTTTCTGCAAGCTTTGTTGTCTTTTAACTTGCTTTCTCCTTCTCCAAATTGTTTGACGACATGGAATTTTGCTTCCTCTTCCTGTATGAGATATAATTTTATCAATATCTAATAACTCTTAATGTTAGATATTTAACTTTTATCTGAGGTGATAATTTAAATATGATTTGTATGATACTTTACCTTGGCATACTGCTGTATTCTCATTTGCTACTTCTTCTTGACTTACAGCTTCAACAGTACTAGATCCACTCCCATCTTTCACTTTCTTGGGACTACCACCTAGGTGACCTGCTCTCTGGCTTTGTTGCTTTCGCTTATTGATTCTGACCATTATAAAACTGACTTATATTTTTCTGCATGTTGTTTTTCTAATAATATTTAAATTATTATACTATCAATATCCTTTATGCTTTCAATATCACAAGATTAGTCATCATAGTATGTTGCATTTCAATGCCAGGACCATGAATTCTACGCCAAAATCTACGACTTTTCAATTGTGTTTATCATCACTTTTGCATGATTGTATAAAAATAAAAAACTGTGCTTTTATTCTGCTTCACTTGATCTATACTTTTACAATTTTTTTACATTATCTTAGCCAGTATTTGGTAGGTTATACTGCTCTAAAACTACAGCTAAATGAGGTACATGCTGATTTGTACTTGCACTATAGAAAAAAAATAACCCTCTCTAGTTGATTGTTGTAATCTATCAATTTACCCTAACCTATTAGTGAAAGAATTATCATGCAACAAAACCCTAAATCAATTACATAAATTCTAAATCAGAACCAAATTTGAAATCAGATTACAATGTGAGTGTGCTAAATACTACCTGATTTGAAATCATGATTTTAAGTCAAATCACGTTTTCAAATCAGAATCATGGTGGGCCAAACACCTCCTTAGTCTTCTTAAGTTCTTGCTTAGGACTCAATCTTTGTTGTTGTAAGAGGAAAGACAATTCTTGGGTTTCTTAAGATAAATCTTAAAGAGCATAAAGGTAGGTTTTTATTTATAGAATATAAAGGTAGGAAATAAACTAGAAGAATGTGTAAAGAACTCATACTCAGAGTCCTAGTAACTCTTTATATAGTTACTCTTCACCCAGTGTGACTCATACCTCTCATCACACAAACCTTGTAACTCATAACTATGAGTCATGTGAAATCCCTCAGTTGACTCCTACAAGTTGCTGCCCAATATACCTAAAACCAATCAAAACTCAATAATCATGTCAGGTACATAACTCGTGTCACCTGAGTTAAACCCATGGCTCATAATTTGAGTCATGTATGAAAGTCATAACATCATGTGACTCACAATTGTGAGTCACGAACAGGTAAACATAATCTCCTATGGTGCACTAGTTTGCATCATGTGAGATCCAACATACTGTCACAAACTGTAACTAAGCAAGGCAGATTTTACATAGCCCCGAATTCCGAGCTATAGGTATGTTGGGATTTCACATGACGCACACTAGTGCACTATAGGTTATTATGTTTCCCTGTTTGTGACTCACAGATGTAAGTCACACGATGTTATGATTTTCGCACATGACTCAATTTATGAGTCATGGGTTTCAGTCAGGTAACATGAGTTGCACACCTGACCTGGTTATTATATTTTGATTGGTATGTTGAGTAGCGACTCATAGGAGTCGACTGAGGAATTTCGCGTGACTCATAGTTATGAGTCATAGGATTTACATGACACGAGGTATGAGTTACGCCAGGTGAAGAACTACTATATAAGGGATCGCTAGGACCCCGAGTATTAGTTCTTCACACCTTCTTCTTATTTATTTCCTACTTTTAAGTTATTACAATAAAACCTACCTTCATACTCTTTAAGTTTTATCTTGAGATACCCGAGAATTGTCTTTCCTCTCAAGCGAGAAAACTATTTCTTCTCCCATGTTGAACGACTAAGTCCTAAGCGAGGACTTAGGAACATCAGAGGAATAGGTGCAATAAGATAGAAGTCGAAAGGACTTAGCTATCTACATCGCATAGGCGTCGGCCTAAGAACTATTACCTCAATACGCATTAAGAATCGTTACCTGTCGCACCCCAGTGCCCGGTAGGATTCTTAACACATACCTATAGCTCAGAATCCCAAGCTATGTAAAATCTGCCTTGCTTAGTCACAGTTTGTGACACTCGAGTACATGTAAAGAAGTAGAAGAGTACCGGTTATCTTGGACAAATGTGGCCTCAATTTCCCCCCGAAGGCTTAGGGCCAAGGAAAAAAAACCTGTCAGAATACCTTATAAATCGTCAAGTACTACAGGGCCGGACCGGTACTTTAACACTACGAGAGCCGGTGAATTGCGGTGATACCCTTCTACCAGAAGAGTAAAATTATTATCTCCCAACGCTAGGAGTTCGATGCTGTTACTGCACCGGTACAGTACGGTACTGTCCCTGTACCCATCCGCGAAAAGGCCACCTCACGGCTCCTCCCTGTTATGATATCTCATATTCCAGGCACGTCGAAAGTGGTACAAGTAAAGGTGTCAAAATCTACCTTGGCGAGCCAATGAGACCTACAGCGCTCCTCCTTTTCCGTGTTCAGCCTTGGCTTCTGCTTATTTATCATCTAGATTCACCTAAAAAGAGATGGGGACGGACCAAACGGTGCTGCTTGCGAAATCAGGAAGGACGAGAGGGGCCTCTTTTCTATTATTATTATTATTGTTATTGACATTTTTCTTCTCTTCTCTTTTCTTTTTTTTTTCCCCTTGGGTAAAGTTCGCTCCCTCCTGTTCCGTTGCTGTAACTCCGCTGTGGTTACCTTCTCTTCCTCATCTCTCTCATCCCTTACCTACCACTCCCTCTCCCTCCAAGGTCCCTCGTTTGCGTGCGTACGGTGTCGTATCGTCCTTTCCTGCGACTCCCATCCTTCCCTTCTCTTGTCCGAACGAAACTCTTACTGCCGATATTTCACCTTTCCTTTTTCGTCTATACACCCTGCTCACCTTGCTCGCCCTGCTTTTCTCACCACATTGCCTCTCTCACCTCCCGCAATTCCTATCACACATTCTATGGTTACCCCTTAGTCTCCCTAGTGACTCTGCGTCCCTTTCTTCAATCCTCCTATCCCCTAATCTCCGGCAACCTTGACAGCTCACCGCTCACAGGAGCACTGGTTCCTTCCGGTCTTTGGCACCCGTCAGAGCTGGTGTCTGAGCTTTTCACGAAGCTGAGGACCTATCCACCTTTTTCCTTCTGTCCCCCCCCTTTTTCGCCATGAGCTCTGTTCTCATCTCGTGGGGGCTATTCCTCGCTATAGCATTTGCAGGGTATTGGTGGTACGGCGGATCGGGTAGAGCTCAGCCTCATGGCAGGCGTGTCGTCTCGGCTGCCTCGGACAAGTTATCCGGTAGCGGCATCTTTGTGAGCAGTGGGACAGATGGCAACACGGCGGAAAAGAAAAAAAAACCTAAGAAGAAGAAGACCGCCCTCTCGAACACTGTCCCTAAAAAGGTGACTTACAACGGAAACGGTGAGAAGGTTGCACAATCAACCGATGATGATGTGGCTCAAGATGAGGATGAGCTACAAGCTTTGCGTAGGCTTCAATCTCTCACAGAGAGTGGTGGGAAGAAAGGAGCTCCATCGAGCTCATCAACAAAACAGTCCCAATCGCAGAAATCTCAATTACAGAAGCCTCACCTTACGACCCCTGCCTCTCCCTTCGCAACAGCCTCTCAGACATCCTCCACCGGCGCCGATGCAGATATTGACGAAGAGGAGACATCACAATTGCCCGGGTCTGGGTTCCCGCAATCTACTTCTACAGATCCTAGTGACATGCTAGAAGGGTCTACCCCAGGAGCTCGCGTCCTTACAATCACACCATCGACACAGCCTCCACCCAGCCAGAGGCAGGGGCCTATCACACCCTCGGGCCAGAGTGGAACGCACGCAATCAAAAATGCGAAGAAGAAAGAGAAAAAGAAGCTGGAAAAGGAGGCAGAAAGAGCTGACCAAAAGGCCAGATTTGAGCAGCACCGTGCGAGTGTGAGGGCCACAGAAGCGGCTAAGCTGAAGAGCAAACCGCCTCCCGATGATCGCATGGTTGATTCCGCATGGATTACTGTCAATGGCAAGAGGTCTTCCACTCCTACCAATGCTCCAGAGATCAAGTCAGTTTCGGGAGACCTTCTCGACACGTTTGTGTCACCCGACTCCCAAGCCAGCACCCAACACATCTCTGGCGATAGCGAAGAAGACAAGAACCTTGCAAAAAGTCAAGACCTCACTCAACGTCAAGATATAACCGACTCGTTATGGGAGACGGTTCCCGCATATCTTGCAGCGGATTGGAGCGAAGTTCAGAGAAAAGGCCGGAAGCAGAAGAAGGTAAACAATAATCCCGATACCGGCAAGAGCGAGGATGAATCGGCAAGTATTGAGTCCACTAAAGTTTCCCGTCAACCTGAACCCGAGAGGCCACCAGTTTCGAAAAAGGAGGGTTTCAAGAAGGAAGCTTCCCAGACTGTGGCCAGCGAAGCCACTAGGAGCAGTAACGGATTCCAATTGTTGGATACTGGCAGTACCACTAGTGATACGAAAAACTCAAGCTCAGATTGGGCAGAAGTTGACGACTCGGATAATTGGGCAGTTCACACAGAGAGCTAGGTTGACGGGTGTTGGTCATGTGTGCTGTTCCCTAAAGTTTCTGTTTACCTTTGGGTTGAGCGCGGTTTATTGTTTCGTGCTGACTAAATGAATTGTGGGGGTATTCACTAGTCTGTATATCTCTTAGTTTCACAATTCTCCTTTGTTGTCTTTTCTTTCTATGGTTAATGAGTTTCTTTTTTCATTAGGGAAAAAGGAAAAATATTGAGGGAAATAAAAGGTGGCTTGCTCAGCAGGGTATCGTGTTCTAATTCTCTGTTGAAGGAATTTTCCTTTGTCGGTAATTTCTACTGTCAGCCTTTAGTATTGTTTCTTTCATTTTCTTCACAATTCATTTTTTTTTTTTTACCCTTTCCCTTCCCACTAGCTGTTCTGTAGCCGGGACGTTCCGTTATGCTATTTCCGTATTTATTTACATTCAAAGCAGTTCCCGTCCCCTATACTAGATGTCGGTGGAATTTGTGTTCAAGTCCGAATAACTTCAAGCTATAACTCGGTAGAAATGCAAAGAGTTCCAAGTGGCGTCTTTTGTCACGGGTCGTTTAGAGGAAATGATGGCGTTCAAATTCTGGAGTCGAGGTGCACGTAACTGACTGCTACAGTACGGTATTTCATTGTGATTACCAACGCTCTTAGGATGCATTCATTTTACCCGTATTCTCTCCTACCAGCGCAATATCCTCGTGTGGGCTTTTGGTGGCGGGAGAGCAATGTTAATCGAAGGTACAGTATAGAGGTTTGGGGGGGGAGAAGTCTAAAATTAAGGGAATCTGCCGCTCATATCGAATCCTCCTCCACCTGAGGCCGGTGCCGCACTTGAGTGTACTGTTCAGTACCGGTATGAGTATCGTGCCCGAGGAATGTGATTAGGGACCGTGCTCTGCTATTGACACAGTAAAAATAAATCAGAAAAGTGGGCTTTGAGGAGGTTTACCAGTACCCATTTGACACCAGCACAGGGGCTGTACTTGCAATAGTAGCCGCTTTGATAGACCAATATTGGCTCGGGGGAAATACAGCACTGTATATTCCTCGTACAAGGATCTTTGGGCCAGTTACCACCGGTGATCCATAGTGCTGTTTGTTATTTTCCAAAGGTACAGTATGATGAGAGTGCAGTGCCGCATGTCATTACAAGCAGAAGTTTTATTTTTAACGTATGGTACAATAGAGGACTGGTTCAGGACCTCACTTTCGGGATCCGATATATATGAAAGGAGAAAAAACGTTCTCGGACTAACAGGGCGGGTGCGGGCTTAAATACGGTCCAGTCGCTGATTATGTGGCGCCAGCATTTTCTATCTTTAAAAGCTTCTCTTTGGGCCAGGACAGCAGAGGGTAACTTACCGTACCTTACTGGTACAGTACCGTACGAGTTCGACGACCCACGATACATGTATCATAGTTCCATCGTACTGTACCTGTAATACGAGCTCAGTGTCGGGATGGGTAATGTTCTGCAGTAAAAATGTTTTAATTCTGAGCGGCAAGGAGAATTATGAAATAGTCTTCTCGCCACATTCACTATGATACGTTGAAGCGCAGCTTTGTACAAATTTTGCCGGGACCATTCTCTGAGTGCTCGCGTTCTGACCACCTTGCCTCTACTCTAGACCTGGTACAGTACACCTTAGCAGCCGCCAACCTCCAACCAACCATCCCTACTCCGCTCCCCTCCCCTTCTAGCCCACTGCATTTCTTTTCCTACCTACGTACCTACCTACCTCTCTACCTCTATTCACGTTTAACATCGTTTCCAGAAATCCTCTTGGGCTTCAATCATTCTGGTTCTTGTGCCTCGTTTTTAGGTTCGCACCACCGCTCCTTGACTATCGGCTGGAACCTGGAATAAACCCTCTTTCGGATTTGTCAATACTCCTCTCTTCACCAGCAAAAGAAAAAGCAAGAGAAAAACAAGAAAAACAGAAAAGCCATCAGTCTCACCTTTTTCTTCCCCAAAATTTACTCTCGGCTCGAGAGTATCTAAGTACTTTTTGATGTCGCAAATTAGAGGAACGGCGAACTATCATCTAGGCCCTGATCATAGGCCTTTCGGAGGACCGTCACACTCTGCAGCAACCTCGGATCCTTCCCCGCTCGATGCTATCCGTGACCAAACTAGTAAGATTGAAGATTTACTGGACACTTTTTCTGAACCCGTTAAACCGTATGTTCCACATAAGGGGGGGGGGGGGGGGGGGCTGGGAGCTAGGCTCGTGGGAGGCTGTCAGGTTGCAAGATAGTGGTACTTGATTGCTAACTGAACCCACCGCTTCCTCATTGTTTGTGGACTCATGCTATAGGTACCTGCCCGCAATTGGAAGGTTTCTCATCGTTGTAACTTTTCTTGAAGATGCGCTCAGGATTATGACCCAATGGGGCGATCAACTTTTGTACCTCCATGATTACAGGCGCAGTATGTCCCCCCTTTCTGCGGGTTCTAAACAGGGGGTGCTATCCCCCCAGAGCGGGCGGGCCACATACAGGATTGAACTAACGCAAAAACAAAAATGTTTATGTAGTGCCCTGGGGCCTTACTCATCTATTCTTAGCTGCCAATGTTGTTGTTATGCTGATTTGCTCTGTTCTGGTCATTGCCCGTCGCCATTCTGAATATGCCGTCGGAGGCCTACTTGGTGTTGTCATTACCCAAGCTCTCGGATATGGATTAATTTTCGATTTGAATTTTTTCCTCCGCAATCTTTCTGTCATGGGTGGTCTACTCATGGTCCTTTCCGATTCGTGGCATCGCAAACGTTTCTCTTTTGCTGGGCTTCCGCAGATCGACGAGAAGGACCGCAAGATGTATTTCCAGCTTGCCGGGAGAGTTCTGCTAATCTTCCTGTTCATCGGGTTTGTGTACTCTGGTGAGTGGAGTGTTAGTAGGGTCTTGGTGAGCTTGGTTGGGTTTGTTGCCTGTGTAATGGTTGTGGTTGGGTTCAAGGCCAAGTGGAGCGCGGTTTTGCTCGTCGTTATCTTGAGCATCTTTAACCTTATTATCAACAACTTCTGGACTGTGAGTTTAACCCCTTCTATGTGTGTGTAGGTCCTGCGGTGTACTGGTGTACTGACATGTATAAACTATATTAGCTTCACCCTCACCACCCTCACCGAGATTTTGCCAAGTACGATTTCTTCCAGATCTTATCCATCGTGTAAGTTTTGGTTCTTCAACCTCATATATCTTTTGTTGATTTCATCCCTAGTGGTGGTCTTGTTCTCCTAGTCAATATGGGCCCTGGCCAATTTAGTGTTGATGAGAAGAAGAAGGTCTATTAATGACCGGGGATGCTCGGGTCAGAGGGGTTGGGGGGATGAATGGATGGATTGATGTTGATAACGTGGTTGGCATGGTCGATGGTGTAGGAGTCGACATGAGCTAGGCCGAAATGATGATGATACGATCATTGAACTTTTGCACTGAGTTGTGGATGAGATGCGCAGGGCGGCTTTGTATAGTTCAATCACACAGATAACAATTGATCAGGTTAAAGTAAAATTGCGGGGAAGGGAACCCGGTCCATATCACTTTGTTTAACGCGTTCCTTGGTGGTCTCCATTTTATTTTTGGATCGATTCCTCTTGTACCCGGCGCGGAAGTTTGTGTTCTGGTTGCTCAATGGTTCGGGGAAAGAAACTCGATTCTTTTTCTTTTTCTTGCGCTGGCTTCAATAGTCCGGAATTCCGAGCCCTCCTGGCTTGTCTTGTACAGTATGAGTACGAGCACGGCGCAGTACCAGTATGGCACCTGGTGCGACGGGACGGGCTTTAGTAGGATGTCTGCGGTGAAGACTGGTTACGACATCGACTATCGATTGACGATTCAGAACACTACCAAGGGTTGAAGGGGTCTCATTGATCCTGCGATGGATTCACAACGTATAAACTTTGTCTAGAACCAAGGAATCGTGCTCGGGGTTAAGTAACCGTGCATTTGGGTTAAGTTATCGGGACGAGACAAGATATGAGAGGGGACTACAATACCCCCGCTGCTTACTTTACCTTACTACCTTTCCTGCTGCACGCCGGTAAGCGGTTTGCTGGAGGGAGAGGGAAAAGGTTGACTTTAACTTATCTATCTTCGTATCACATTTGTTTTACTCTAGTGTCACTGCTGGCAGAGATTTGTACGAGTAACTTGAATTGCAAGGTATAACCCCGGATCGATAGTAATGAGAGATAGGTAGGGTTGATACTAAATAGGCAGGGTATATCGGGAACGTTGATGGTTTGATGCTGTATTACCGTGCCCTATGTCCCGTGCCGGTAGTATACCGGTTGGAGTACTCGAGTACCCGTACTATTAGTCTCGAGCTTTCGAGCAGAGCTAAAGGTATGATAAGCAATTGTTATCATACCAGTACAGCAGCTAGCTAGCTAGCTAGCTACGAGTATAATACTGCACCAGTGCAATAGAGAGCTCTTACTGTACTGTACGAGTGTGGCCGATAAATATATTCGTCACGTGCCTTATCTAAGGACACATCGCAGCCAAAAGGTGCTCCGGAATTTTCTTACCAGACTCACGTGACGAATTACCCATGGGTCCGGCGCCATTCCGGTACGTAATCTACTCGTATGGGGGGGGATCGCTGATCGGATGAATCGTGGATGACGTTCCACCAGTATGATATCACCTAAGTGTGGGACATTTAGAATCAGCCCCTTGTTCACATCTTGATGATTTTAAACTGAGATTTTCTTGGCTCTCTGGGCACTCATTTCAATTCATGGAACTCTTCTCTGGCATACTTCTTTATCACATCTATATTCCTGTTTTCTCAACCGCACCCCTGGCTTGTTTGTTGTTGTTCGGGTCTTATTCTCAACTTGTCCTCTTGTTCCGGGGGTCGATTTCAAACGTCTGGCACCACGCTAGTATCCTTACAGTGTTAAATTACTATTATAAGTTACTTAGTCTACGAGTACCGGTAGATCCATCCTACCCTCCCGGCCGGACATCCCCGCTCGCTGAAGCCGGGTGCCCGGACGGGTTGCTTGTTACTCAATGGTTGACATTGTCGTCGCTGTGGTTAACGCACAAGACTTGGGGATATGAGCAGGAGATCCCCCCTGCACCCCAGGATTATTGTCTCTGAGCCTCAAATCGTGAGGGGGAAAAGTAATAGTATAGATATTGAATAAATTAACCTCAAGCTCTGTTCCTCGGTGCCTCCTTGCCCCCACTGACCGGATCACGGCAAAACGCAAATACAGCGAAACAGTCCGACAGACTACAAATTGTAAATGGAAGCTGTTAATAGGCCCCACAATGCTTTGTGAACTGGGACTGGACAACGTTTTGGCGCCTTGCAGGTGCTCCTGGGCAGTAAGTTTTCATCCTATCGCTAATGCACTCCGGCCCGCTGGTTTGAAGCTGGATGATTAGAAAGTTAATGTGTGATGCCGCAAAAGTCATGTCCACAATTGCTTGCTCCTGTTTTGATTGGGTTCTCACCGGTACCGACTCCTGAGAACGGCGGAATTGGTGACGGGACTATGCACGAAGCCGTCAGCGCAGTCGCTAGCTGCGGTATTAGTCCAATTGTTCATACTTCGGCCCGTGAGGCCCGGATGTTCAAACGTATTTCCGCACCATTGTTCTCCGTTTCTGTCCATCCTCGGTGGATTAAACATCGGTGCCCACGGGATTCTGGTGCCATTGGTTTCGGCAGAAGAGTAGGCGCGGTGGGTTACGCCAAATTCCCTCCAATAGGAGTGAGAGAGGATGGGGTTCCATTGTGAGTTCTCCCCCCCTACCTCGCAGCTCACATGTGTGCAAAATTGCTAAGCCCTCTGGCCCGATGGGAGCTCTTAATGTCGGTCCTCAATCGAATACCCCTAGTCCTCGGGGCGACTGCATTCTTACAATTGTTCAGATTGAGACCAGTCATGCTCTGGATAAATGTGCGTGGGGCATAAGGCATCACGTGGTACATCATGACGGTTTTATTTACTTGTTTCTTAGGCTGATATGGTTGTGGTTATGGAGGAGGTGTGCGCTTTCCTGGGCCTTGGGGAACCGCTCGGGTGTCCGGCCATCGGTCATCTCTGATGAACTCCATTCAACCCTGGTCTCCTCCATCGCGAAGATTAGGGAAGCCGTGGTAAAGACTGGTGAGAGCAGGCATTTTCTCTACCGGTAGCGATCAAGGTATTCCCAGACCCTTGAAGCAGGGAAATCACCCGCTAATAATGGTGCAGCTCATGTGTTCACTGGGCAGAGTTTTAGTGTAGTTTCTGTGGTAGCCAACTTGATTACCACAGGAGGCTTTCTTTCTGCTGTGTTAGACAACGCTCGTGGTGGACAGGGAGGGCTGGAAATGTCTGTTCTATGGGCCCTAAGTGGAGTATTTAGAATTGGAAGTGTTAAACCGTACCAGGGCGGCTGGATTCCGTCCGTGGCTTACATGCTTGTCCCCGGAAACAAAATATGGTTCTTAAACTATTCGTGACACACTACGGGATATTTGGCCCTGGAGATCGGGCTGGTGTGAACAGGAGTTTGAACCTACAAACTTGAGCTTTGGGGATGATGAAACAGGTGTTTGAGATCTGTAGAACTGCACTCTGGAATAATGCGGCCTGATTATAGGAGATCACACAAACATGCCTGAGAGAGTGTAAAAGGAAGAGAGGACGAAAACAATTGTGGGGAATCGGCGGAAACATGAATTTATTTGCCAACCATGCCTGATATTGATAACTCCATAGCGAACAGTCCAATTGGATAGATGGGGGAAATAAAAACACAAACTTCAAGGTTCAGGACGGGAGGTAAGCATATAATAACAGCCATACAGACAAGGCCAGATCGTGTGTTATTGAGAACAATTACTGTTCCCTGGATCGTTCATTGTCTTTGAAGAGGCCTTGTTCTTCGAAGGAGTCAATCAGTGAACGGAGTGGTTCTATATCACGCCGTTCTAGCAGTTCAAAAGCCTAGTGTATCATTGTCAGCAGCAGGACAATAATAGCAGATAAACTGGACGCCCTACCCGTGCGAAGTGGATAAAATGAGCGAAAAAGCTGTTGAAATGAGCCTCTAAGCTCATGTGAACAATTTTCGCAAAGTGAGTATGATAGATATGGGCGAAGACGCGAAACATTTGCTTGTAGATGGCCTTGCAGGTGACATAAAAATTTGGTGGAAAACCACCATCCTTTCCAATCCAAGTCTGACCGGTAGCGCCAGAAGTTCCAGCTGGCGAACCACTTGCCGAACCTGAAGAAGGGGTATTCACAGCAGAGTTGGTAGTTGGATTGGCCTTTGTGGGAAATATGGACTCGTCGTTGATGCGGTTTGAGATCCATTGGAGAACGTATTCAATGTATGTGGTTGCGGGCAAACGCAATGGCTTCTTATTTGCATCGAGCCAGGAATAGTCCAACCTTTAGAGAAGCAAGAGAGATAATTAGTTAAATTTCTCAGTGTCGGGGGTGTAGCTTGTCATACCCAGGCCCTGCGGACATGGAGGGGCAAGCTTGTGGAGTACAGAACTCCTGCACAACCCCGTAAAACTTATTCAGCATGTCGAAAAACTCAAACACTAAATTCATAGTAGGCGTTAACCCCGACTTGGTGAATAATTACATCTAACGGTAATGGAAACTGAGCAACCTACAATTAAGAGCCAGCCATTCCCCTTGGTCAACATATCGGGGAAGCACAACAATTGTCGAGAAACTGCCTTTAACAAGTTGGCTCGTGACAAACGGTTTGCAGAGAAAGAGGGGTTTTTGAGTGATTCTCGGGCCGGAGGGAGATCCCGGCATCAGATTTCCAGGAGAGGGGTTAAAGCCACCTCCACCATTCCCACCGGCTCCGCCGTTCCCGCCATTCCCTGGTCCCGGCGGTGGGGGAGGAGGTTTGGTCTTGTCCAGCTTCCTCCCGCGAAACCCACGACTAAGTAAACCAGCCATTCACGTTAGAATTCAAGTGACTGTAGTGAGTGGTAGAGTAGCCATGAGAAAAAACCAAAAATCAACACCAAGAATGCTAAAGAGAGGGAACGGAAGGGGGTGATGAATATCCTACCCGATAGAGTTAAAGAACTGAGACATTCGAAGACAGGTAAGGAAACTGGAACTTGATGTGTAGATGAGGGACGGTATAGAGGATTGCAGATTAGTTTCGGGGGTGGACGGCGGTGGTGTGTCAGTCCGGGGGGATGGAGGCTGTGGTGAATAGTAGAGGTAGCGAGGCGGGTTGGAAGTAGAAAGGATGAGATGGTATGATAGGAAAATCACAATCAATCAGGAGGCTGGGTGGAGGGCGAGGGAGACGATGGGAGGACAAGGATGGGAGGACAAGGATGGGAGGAATGGGGTTCCGGGAAGAAGCTGTGAACGAGGTATGGTGGAAACCTAGCAGCTGCCTCATACTGTACGAGTACTCGTACTCGTGCATGTGAATTACCGTAGGTCAACCCTAGACCGTTTGAGTCGTTTTGAGTGTTTCCAGACATGCCCGAGCGGGTTGAGCCGCTGAAACTCGAGCCCCCTTCTTGCTCCTCCGAACCGGGACATTCCAGGGATGAAATCGGCCTCCAGAATTGATCCGTCCTATCATAGATCCACTCGTGCTCAGCCTCAGGCTGAGGCTGCTAATAGTGGCGTAGTGTATATGCAAGTGATATCAATTTTGTTCACCGACAGGGTAGTTTAGGTTGCTCAATGAGTAGGAGGATGCTCTTGGTAGTGTAAGAAAACGGGCGGTTATGGATTGTACCGAGCGATGAATTTAACATAGATCTCCGCTATGCTGTGCTATGAAATGGGATGGCTATGGAGATTTTTGGGAGGGGAACAGGGGGTGTTCAAGTATTATACAAGTACATTTTTCCAAGATCACTCCATGCCATCCATCAAATCTGGATTGTCCAGGATCATGCTCTTCCTGAATACTACTTCGCGGAGTAATTCCCACTCTTCCCCTTCCTCAAATCCTCTCTTTATGGGGTCATCAAAGCCCCATGCCTGAGCAACCCGGTCATAAGCAGCCCGTTCCTCCTCCCGTAACCACCTGAGCCTTAGAGGAGTCCCGATCGCCCAAGTGACCCTAACCATCTGGTCGTTTGCGGTAGTAACTGTGACAATACCAAGGCCGGCAGTGAAGGTGATATAAGCCAGTATGCCAGCGAATGCAAATCCTAGCGCATGAGAATGATCCACCTCGTCCTGGTATCCTGCGAGGATATCCCCAATGACATAGGCAACGGGTGGCATAAGGCAAGCTAGAATTGCCACTGGGGCAGCTTCCCGAATCAGCTTTGCACTGCGGAATGCCGGAAGCCCGTATGAGGTATCGATTATATCAAGGCAAAGAGACATATCTTTGACTTCAATTGCTGCGCGGAGCGCAGCATCGGCCGTGTCTCGGGGAATTGCGTTGCTGGAATGGTTGGCATTTGGAATAATTACCTTCTTGGTACCAGGAGGTGTATACGATTTTCGGGCATAGAGAGAAAAGACGGCTGGGATGAGCGTGGGGTCCTTGATCACCGATTGAAGGGAAACATAGACCGAGAGCACTTTTGGGGAAATAAAAGTGGCGGTGTGAGAGATAAGCTTGAAGGCTAGGTCTGTGATTGGGGAAAAGAAAACCTTATTCTGTTCTGAGATATCCCGGAGACAAGAATCCGGAGTCGCGTGAAACTGAGAGGACCGCGTTGGCGGCTGGAGTGAACGGAGTGGAGTAAGGTGGGAGCACTCAGCTAGGGATAGTATTGCGGATGTAGGAGTTATTCTGTATATTCCGTTGCTCGTAGGCTTTAACTGAGAATTCACAAAGTTCTGACACGCCGTTAAAGCAAACAAGATTTGGGATTCGGAGGGAGGATGTGTGCTGAGTGACAACTGAGTCTCCAAATCAAGGGCGAAAGAAGTAGGGGAATTGGATTCAGGGGGGAGAGTGCGGGGGCGGGGAAGAGGTGTCTGTTCCTGTCGTCGGGACGAGGTGTAAAAGAGAGCCGGGGATCGGCAGTCAGGGAATTGGCGTGAGGGGTGAATTCGAGGCAGAGGGAGGTGATAGGCTCGTGGTATCCACCATGAATTAAAAGCGAGCGAGTTGAGTGAAAGTGTGGCCAAGCAAGCGGGCCGAGTAGTGGTAGCGGTGGGTCTCAGGGGCATGTCTGGGGTTGAGCTGTGGGAGAAAATTCCGCGAGAAAATGGCTGTCAGCAAGTGTCTATTGGGTGTGCTTGAGCGGTTAGTGGACGGCTATGTAGTGGGAAGCACAAGTGAGATCTAAATTATGTAATTCTCGTGCCAAGGTTGTAGCGGTAAGCCACAACCCCTGGCTGCTTGCTTACTAGCAACAGGGTGCATTTAGATGGTGCCTGCCAGCTCAATATAACTGGTTGCTCAACACAACTTTTTGTAGCTCAACATAGCATTATTGTTCCACACATTTTTGATGCTTAATGTAATTTCTTTGCAGCTCAATATACTCGTGCCAAGGTTGTAGCTGCTAAGCCACAACCCAGGCTGCTTACTTGCTTACAACCTGGACACTCTCACAAGAGTACCTAACAGGTCAACATGACTTTGTGGCTTACTATACTAATTCTGTGGCTCAACTTAGCTTTGTGGCTCAACATAATATTTTGGTGAGAGACAGTATTATACTAGTTTACTATAGAAATTGGTTTTGTCTTTAAAGTATTATTTTAACTTGAGATAACTTTATATATAGTTTCAGTATAAAAAAATTTCGTATTCTTATTAGCAATCTTGATTATTCAGTTTACAACAAATCCTGTCTCCAAAACCAGCATTTGATCTTCTAAGTCCGCAAGTAGAACCTTACCATAATATGAAAATATGTATTTAGACAACTATTACTGCAATTCATAATAGTTATAAGAAGTATCCAAATATGGTGTTGGTGGCTGAGAAATTTGAAATTCTAGTTTCATGACTTCATGTATGATTACAAGGGGTAGTATCGAAACAAGAGTGACTGAAAGTAAATCATACTCTTTCAGCAGACTATAAGCTGACTGTTTGCTAATATTTAAACTGCTTAGATACAATTGGTACAAGTGCACAACTTCCGATAGTTATAGGATATGCAAATGCAGTACTTCAAATGTCACACAAAGGCTCTTATTCAGCTCCTGTCATTAGTAATCATTGTTCCTTAATTGACCTTCTAAGTACTGTATGTGAAAGCAGTATTTGATCAGTATCAACTACAAGAATGCATACTAACCTGATGATATATGAACTTGATTTGAAAGCTATTTAAGTGTATGTGAGGAATACTCCATGCATGCCTGGAACCAGTACAACTTCTTATAAAACCAGATTCCAGATTGGAGTTAGAAAAGATCAGTAAATCATGATACAGGATCCTAATCTGTAATGCTACTTAGCTAGTTCTACAAACTGAGAACTTATTACTGTTTGTGAAATGAGAAGTAGTAATAGTACTGTACTGGTGTATTTGAAAAGTCTTCATACCCCCTATGGCAACAGAACTGTACAATAATTCAAGGTAGCTGATAATACAAATTTAAAGACAATAACTCTATAAATTAGGAGATGGTAGAGAATATACTATTTCTTCACCCCCCCCCCTCCTATTTAATTCTTGTGAATTATTAGTAATAGAAAGGCTCTATAGAACATAAGAGATAATTAATAGTAAGTTAGCTAACTGAATTAATATACTACATATATTAATTTTTATTATTTTTATTTTGTAATCAAATTAAATTTGATGAATATATTAGAACTCTTGGGATAATAGTACAGCATATTATATACTCTAAAAACTGGTAATCTTATTTTCTAGTTTTTAATATAAAGCTTTCAATAAGATATTATAAATACTCAAATCGTTATAAACAGAATATTATATTATTAATTATAATAACATATATGTCAATATATATTGTGAGAAATTGATTCCCACTATGATTGTACAATTTTGGAAATGTATATTTGAATATTAAACAAATTTCCTACTATACACTTATCAGATATTATAGATATATTATAAGTTATCTAATATTCAAGCTACCTTTCCTTTAAGAAATTATAAAAATATTTTGCATGTATTCTGAATATTAACGCACTAGTGGCCTCTATATTTACTAACTGGACTATTTTGGAATTTTATATTTAGATGTTGAACTCATATTTGATAATTGACATTTTAGTAACAATATTATTATCTAACTTATCAGCCTGTAATAATTTAAATGAATTATAAACTGCTGCTGGCACTTGAACTAGTGGCTGGCTGGTTTGGTAAAAGGTATCTACCATTGGAGTGGGAGTGCTTTGGGAAGCTGTGATACAACATAGACATGTACAGGAAGGAGGATTTAGATCTTTTGGCTGTTCTTCAATCTTGTCCAATCAACTCAGAGAGCATACCCCTATTATAGGTCTCAGGACCACAACTGTGATAGGAGCTGGACTAGTTACTGGTATAGGGCCTTACATGAACAAAGTTAATCAAACAGGAGGGACTGATACCTGAACTGGTAGCTGTACTGGGGTTGCTATAATAGAGGGAGAGGTTGCGTGTAATGGTTTTGCCATAGGATGGAGCAATTTTCACAGAGATATTTGTTATCACAATCCTTTAATAGAACTTGTACAATAACTGTAAGCTAATAGTATAGAGAGTAATTGTGAGGAGATACATGCAAAAATGTGCTATTTCAGATACTTGATCTATTATGCTTTCCAGAATCTGCAACCCAAGTAGACTCAGTTCTGGCCTCCATCTCTAGTTACTGACATATTCAGTTAGTTGCTCAGCATAATTGATAGTCTTATCTGACAACTGGGGTAAAGTGGAAGCTGGTTCAATCATTAACATATCATTGTTCTTATCAATGTGATAACCTTTCTTACAAGCCTTTTCTAACACTTCTACCTATATCTTAATGGCCTGCTGCTTTCTTAGGAAAATTGTAGAAGCATCGTGCTGCATTACTGGCCACTCCACTAATGTATCAACTATCTATAGCCTGAACACCTTTTGTTGCTTCTTAATATAGTGTAATAATTCCTTCTTTGCATTATTAATCTTATGGGGCACTTTTTACAGGATGTAAGGTTCAATAAAGTCATATGTAAAATGAGCAATAGTGATCTCTCTAGCATTTGGGGTGCCATCTAGGACTTCCTAAGTGAAGGAGATATTATTCATGAATAATAGTACAGTGATACTAGAATCTAGGAAGACTAGATCTTGACAGTCATTGGAGATTTATATGGGAGCAGCATTAATAAGCTTCTGAGAGCTCCCGTCACTAATGTCATGGGTGTCAGTAATTACAGAAGTCCTAAAATGGGCATTTTCTAATAGGTTATTATCAAGACTAAAACGTTTCAAACCTGATAATCGCTCTTCTATTATAACTGGTATAGCTATGACATAAATTTCAACCTTTGATTGAAACAGAAAGAAATTAAACAAATTAGAAGAGGAGTTAAGAGAAATAGTCCCTTAATAATATATTGTAACAGGAGCATCTCTCAGAAGATAGATCCGAGAGATGTGACCCTACTAAACATTAAAACTTTGTACACACAGCTCTTATAGATGTAAAATAATAAAGTAAACAGTAAATCTTAATATTGCTAAGCTGAAGCTTATTACAGTTAAAGTCTTAAGAGGATATTGATTGTGTCAGGATAGGAGAGTTCTCATATAATCTTTAAGTAGTTACACTTATACTAGAAACTCTCCCATCAGGTTACAATAACCATTGTAAGTATCTGTCTCTGCTAAGTATTGCCTAGTACTATTACTATATTCCTGTAGCCTAAGAGGTCAGTACACTCTAGCAGCAGTCGCCTATATGCACATCAGTTTCTGTGAGATATTACCAAAATGCCTGCTAGGGAGATAACTTCTGTGATTCAGTACCTCATGGGTAGCTAACTGTTGAGGCAGCCAGAAGAGCTAATTGATTGTAACAGGGGCTCCCTCAGGTAGATGGTTCCTAAGGATACGACTACACTAAACTTCGAGTCTCTTGAATACAGCTCTTGCAAAGTGTAAAGAATAAAAGTAAAAGGGTAAAACTTAATATCGTTAAGCTCTGGCTTATCTCAATTAAAGTCTCTTGAGAGGATGTTGATTGTGTTGGGCTAGGAGAGTTCTCGTATAATCTATAAGTAGTTAGACTTATATCAAAAACTCCTTCAGGAGGTTACCCCAACCAAGATGAGTATGCCCTTCTCCATAAGAGTTACCCGGCACCATTACTGTATCCCCGAAGGGCCTTAGGTCTCAGTGCACGGTAGTAGAAATCTCCTGTATGTACCTCAACCTCTGCGAGGGGTTTACCAATATACCTGCCAGAGTGAAAACCTCTACACATCAGTGACTTGCAAGTGGTTAACTGTTGAGATGCCTAGGAAAGGTAACTAAATGACTCTCTTCCCACATGCTATGACCCATGCAAGCACTCTTAGACATCCACTGTCTTCCTGGTAAGTTCTATCTATCTTGACTGTGAACTTAGAAGGTCTACAATGCTCCCACAGAGAGCTGTGGTAGCGGCGGGACCCGTGGGCGCTACCCATGGTCCCTTACCCCCAGCACACCACTCACCATGATAAGTATCATGCTATTAGAGTACTCAAACAACCTACAAAGAACCTACAGCAAAGGAGCACATGTAGGTTTAATTGGCGTAAAACCTTCCCTGATGTCTCTGGCACTACCCAGGACTACTCTGGGGACCCATCCGGATAGCTCATGCTAACTCTGTCAGTTTTGGTCTGTTTTACTCCATTCCTTTTGGAGAAGGTACCTGAACTTCTCACCTTGGCCCCCTTGTATATCCTGCAAACAGCCTCTAGTTGGACGGATGGCAGCGACGTATACAGTGTTATGGACATGTCTTCATAGACTCTGTTTAACTAGTATGACAGCAACGTCAACCATTTAGGCCCATGACGCCCGGGTTGAACCCTAGGGCTGCAGGTACCTGTCAGGAATAATTCTGCCAAGTTACAGCTCGTTCCGAGCACTGTTGCTCCTGCTGTAGCCTTCCCGTCAATATGTAAGTATAACGACTCTACGTTATAGAGCTATGACAACCTAAGTCTATACCCATACGTAATACCAAGAGGTAACACGGTAGACTAGGCGGGCATGCGGGCGCATGTCCAAGCGATATCTGATGGTCTGGATATGCTAAGGAACAGAAGGTACTTAAGGAATAGATGTACCTAAGTAGTAGAAGTAAAGTGACTATGTCCACTCCAGCCTAAGGTTAGGACGGAAGGCTGGGTAAGTTTACCCTGTCTAGGAGAGTCACATTACCATACCATGGAGACCAGTTTCATGTCACCATGGACATACTTACCCTACCTTTGGGACACTATTACCCTACCTTCCGTCGGAAATGTTCTCAGAGAAATCTTGGGAAATGTTAGGATTGTTTGTTACGCAATGATGATCGACGCGCACTTGGTTGCACTTTGATCGGAAGACTACGGGAGGAGCTATAGTACTCTCAACAAGCTGTAACTTGGTAGAATTATTCCTAACAGGTACCTGCGGCCCCAGGGTTCGCCCCGGGCATCATGGGCCAAAATAGGTGGAGTTGCCATCTTACTAGTTAAAAGGAGTCCATAAAGACATGTCCATAATACTGTATAGGTCGCTGCCGTCCATCCGACCGGAAGCTGTTCGTAGGATATATAAGAGGGTGAAGGTGAGAAGGTCAAGTACCTTCTCCAAAAGGAACGGAGTAAAATGGACCAAAACTGATGAAGTTAGCGTGAGCTATCCAGAAGGGTCCCCAGAGTAGTCCCGGGTAGTATGGGAGACATCTGAGAATGTTTTACGCCAATCAAGCCTACATGTGCCCCTTTGCCGTAGGCTCTTTGTAGGTTGTTTGCAGACTCAAATAGCATGATACTTATCATGCTGAGTGGTGTGCTGGGGGTAAGGGACCATGGGTAGCGCCCACGGGTCCCGCCACTGACACAGCTCGACGTGAGAGCGCCGTAGACCCTCTAAGTTTGTATTCAAGAAAGATAGAACTTAGCCGGGAGACAGCTGATGTCTACGGGAGCTTGCTTAGGTCATAGCATATGGGAAGAGAGTCATTTAGTTAGCTTTCCTAGGCATCTCAACTGTTAGCCACTGACAAGACACCGATGTGCAGAGGTTTTCACTCCGGTAGGTGTATTGGTAAAGACCTCACAGGAACTGATGTGCATATAGGAGAATTCTGCTAGAGTGCGCTGACATCTTAGGGGCTGTTTGGCAAAGCATAGTTGGGCTTTCAAACTATAGTTTGGACTCAAACCATGGTTGGTAACTTTGGGCTGTTTGGTAAACATAACTTTCCAAATCACAGTTTGTAAATTTTCCAAACCATGGTTGAAGCTTTCAGCGATATAATTTTTTTTAATTTTATTTTAATGTACAGTTGATTGGTAAATTAATTTTAATTTTATAAAAATTTAATTATAAATAATCTAACAAAATTTTTGAATAATTGGTAAATGGATAGATATATGAGCTTCTTACATTTTCTTTAAGTTACTATTTTATTTCACTCCATATTATTTCAACTACACTAGTAAACCAAGTTTTTAAATTGATAATTCCCAAACTACAGGTACTATTTGGTAAACCACAGTTTCAAACCACAGTTTGTAACTGCAAACAAACTACGGTTGCAGGACCATGGTTTGTAACTACGATAATTTCAAACTACAAGTTGCCAAACAGCCCCTTAGGCCCTTCGGGGACACAGTAATGGTGGTGGAGCAACCCTTACGGAGAAGGGCATACTCATGATAGTCGGGGTAACCTGATAGGTGAGTTTTTGGTATAGGTCTGACTACGTAAAGATTATACGAGAACTCTCCTACCCTGACAGAATCAACATCCTCTCGAGAGACTTTAATTGAGATAAGCCTGAGCTTAACGATATTAAGTTTTACCGTTTACTTTTATTCTTTACACTTTTACATGAGCTGTGTTCAAGAGATTCGAAGTTTGGTGCTGTCGCATCCTTAGGAACCATCTACCTGAGGGAGCCCCTGTTACAGTAAGCAAGTGCCCATTGATCATTATTGCGTAACAAACAATACTAACATTTCACAAAATTCCTCCGAGAATATTTTCAATGAAAGGTAGGGTAATAGTGTCCCAAGGGTAGGGTAAGTATGTCTATGGTAACACGACACAAGTTGCTATGGCAGGATAACGTGACTCTCTGGAACGACCCTACATTATAGAGCTATGGCAACCTAAGTCTAAACCCATATATAAGACCACGAGGTCATATGGTAGACTAGGCGGGCATGAGAGTGCATGTCCAAGGGATATTCGATAGTTCCGGTATCCCAAGGAACGGAAGGTACTTAAGGAATAGGTCTACCTAAGTAGCAGAAGTAATGTGACTATGTCCACTCTAGCCTAAGGTAAGGTCAGAAGGCCGGGTGAGTTGACCCTGTCTAGAATAGTCACGTTACCCTACCATGGAGACCAGTTTCGTGTCACCATGGAGATACTTACCCTACCTTTGGGATACTATTACCCTACCTTTCGTCGGAAATGTTCTCGGAGAGATTCTGTAAAATGTTAGGATTGTTTGTTATGCAATAGCGATCGAGGAGCACTTGCTTGCATATTGATCAGAGAACTATGGGAGGAGCTAGACTACACTGAACATGCTGTAACTTGGCAGAATCATTCCTAAGAGGTACCTGCGACCCCAGGGTTCGCCCCGGGTGTCATGGGCCAAAATGGTTAAAGTTGCCGTCATACTAGTTAAATGGAGTCTATGAAGACTTGTCTATAACACTGTATACGTCGTTGCCATCCATCCGACTAGAAGCTGTATGCAGGATATATAAGGGGGCCAAGGTGAGAAGGTTAGGTACCTTCTCCAAAAAGAAGGTAGTAAAACGGACCAAAACTGACAGAGTTAGTGTGAGCTATTCGGAAGGGTCCCCAGAGTAGTCTCGTCTAGTGTCAGAGACATCTGAGAAGGTTTTATGCCAATTAAGCCTCCATGTGCTCCTTTGCTGTAGGTTCTTCATGGGTTGTTTGAGGACTCTAACAGCATGATACTTATCATGGTACCTGGTGTGTCGGGAGTAAGAGACCATGGGTAGTGCCCACAGGTTCCACCGCCACCACAGCTCTCTGCAGGAGCATTGTAGATCTTCTAAGTTCGAAATCAAGACAGATAGAACTTAACCAGAAGACAGCTGATGTTTACGGGTACTTGCATAGGTCATAGCACATGGGAAGAGAGTCATTTAGTTAGATTTCCTAGGTGTTACGACAGTTAGCCACTGACGAGACTCCGATGTGCAAAGGTTTTCTCTCTGACAGGTGTATTGGTACACATCTCGCAGGAACTGAGGTGCATAAGGGAAAGTTCTACTAGAGTGCGCTGACACCTAAGGCTCATCCAGGATACGGTAATGGTACCAGGCAACCCTTACAGAGAAGGGCATACTCATGTTGGTCGGGGTAACCTGATGGGGGAGTTTTTAGTATAAGTCTGACTACTTAAAGATTATATGAGAACTCTCCTACCTCGACACAATCAACATCCTCTCGAGAGAGTTTAATTGAAGGAAGCCTGAGCTTAACAATATTAAGTTTTACTGTTTACTTTTATTCTTTACACTTTGCAAGAGCTGTGTTCGAGAGATTCGAAGTTTGGTAGGGTCGCATCCTTAGGAACCATCTACGTGAGGGAGCTCCCGTTACATTGGCTTATTTCAATTAAAGTCTCTTGAGAGGATGTTGATTGTGTCAGGGTAGGAGAGTTCTTGTATCATCTTTAAGTAGTCAGACTTATACCAAAAACTCCCCTATTAGGTTACTCCGATCAACACGAGTATGTCCTTCTCCGTAAGAGTTGCCCGGCACCATTACCGTATCCCTGAAGGGCCTTCGGTGTTAGCGTAATATAGTAGAAATCTCCTATATACACATCAGTTCCTCCGAGGTGTTAAACAATACACCTGCCGGAGTGAAACGCTCTACACATCGGAGCCTCACCAGTGGCTAACTGTCGAACCGCCGCGGAAAGCTAACTCAATAACTCTCTTCCCATGTGCTATGACCTATGCAAGCACTAGTAGACATCAGCTGTCTTCCTGTTAAGTTCTATCTATCTTGACTGCGAATTTAGAAGGTCTATGATACTCCTGCGGAAAGCTGTAGTGGTGGCAGGACCCGTGGGTGCTATCCATGGTCCCTTACCCCCAGCACACCACTCACCAGGATAAGTATCATGCTATTAGAGTCCTCAAACAACCTACAAAGAGCCTACAGCCAAGGGGCACATGTAGGCTTTATTGGAGTAAAACCTTCCTGATGTCTCCCGCACTACCCGGGACTACTCTGGGGACCCTTCTGAATAGCTCATGCTAACTGCGTCAGTTTTGCACTATTTTACTCTGTTCTTTTGGAGAAGATACCTGACCCTCTCACCTTGGCGCCCTTATATACTCTCTGAACAGCCTGCAGTCGAATGGATAGCAGTTACATATACAGTGTTATGGACATGTCTTCTTTCACTACATTTAACTAGTATGATGTCAACTTCAACAATTTTGACCCATGACGCCCGGGGCGAAACCTGGGGCCGCAGGTACCTGTTAGGAATAATCCCGCTAAGTTACTACTTGTTCGGAGCACTAAAACTCCTCCCGTAGCCTTTCGATCAGTGTGCAAGCAAGTGCCTGTTGACCGTCATCATATAATAAACAATCCTCACAGTTCGTGGAATTCCTCTGCTAACATTTCCGACGGAATGTAGGGTAATAGTGTCCCAAAGGTAGGGTAAGTATGTCTATGGTGACATGAAACTAGTCTCTGTGGTAGGGTAACGTGACTCTTCTAGACCCGGTAAACTCACAAGGCCCTCCGACCTATCCTTAGGTTGGAGCGGACATAGTCAGATTACTTCCACTACTCAGGTACACCTATCTCATAAGTACCTTCTGTTCTTTGGGGTATCTGGACTATCAGATATCCCTCATACATGCGCCCGCATGCCCACATGGTCTACCATATAACCTCATAGTCTTATATATCAGTGTAGACATAGGTTGTAATAGTTCTATAACGTAGGGTCTGTTAAGTGGCAGCCAATTCAAAGTCAGACGAATTGCAACTGGGGCCAATAAGGTTTCTCGGAGAGTAGTCCAGAAAGCTTGGAACAAAAGTATGTATCAAAGTATAACGAATATATTGATAAGATCTCTTCGCTGTTCGCTGACGATACTGAAAGCGAAGGATTTTTTTTTCTTTTTTTTCTTTGACTCATTTTGTATTTTGTTTATAGGACAAAAATGGCATATAGAGCGCTAGCTATGATGCCTAAAAAACCGTCCCCCCCTGGACCAGGCCGAATGACAGAGCTGAAAAAACCGTGTGGGGTAGAAAAAACTACTCCCGCCGAAAATCCTTCCTGTAAACTACGAATCAATAACCCCCACCTCCAAGCGACAAAAGAAAGCTAACTACCCGACAGTGAACCAAGAACGCGCCCAACCCCTAGAACGTAACACCTGAAGGCAGAAACCCAAACCGAACCTCTAAGGGCCAATAGCCACAACTCAAATCCATTATAGGAACCCCTAGGCTATATGACGAGGGCCAGGAGGAGGGAGCCGAAGTCACGGGGGCATAGGGTGTAAGGGAAACCACCCTGAAGGCGGTGACCGAGAAGCGAGGAGAGGAGGTATGTAGTAGGCGTGCCAGCGACTGTGTGTACTCCTGGACAACCAACGATTAAGGCAGTAAGGTGCCAGCTTGAGAGGAGGTGGTAGTAGGGTACCAGCCGATCCGACCATGGAGAGGAGCCCTAAGCGAAGCAGGTGTTTTACCGCATCTATCATGTTGTCCCTTGTTCTGAGAGAGATACCGTCACTGTAGTGGAAGGCATCCTACCACCTACCAGTCAAAAAGGCCCCAAACAGTAGAGGAGGGGTAGTGTAACGTGTTCGCACCGGGGTGCTAGTCACACTTCTGGGTACAATAGGAGTAGCGCACAAGTTGATCTACAACCTATGGGCGTACTGTGCTAAGGGAGGCTCCTAGAGATAGATATAAGGAATAGGGACTTAAAGAAGTAACCGTTCAACCAAGTATATTAGAAATACTCTGTCCGTCGAAGTCTGCTATTCCTCTAAGGGACTCAGCGGTCTTTAAATACAAGATTTTGTCCATGGCCTGCATGGGGGAGTTTCCCAATATTCCTTTACTCAAACCCTAAATAAAACAAACTGAGTATCCAAGGATACT
Source organism: Tuber aestivum (assembly GCA_900010015.1). Classification (NCBI taxonomy): domain Eukaryota; kingdom Fungi; phylum Ascomycota; class Pezizomycetes; order Pezizales; family Tuberaceae; genus Tuber; species Tuber aestivum. Next base: position 111,027 of record LN891120.1, on the reverse strand, counting down.
CGACACCACAAGTAAAACAAAGTGAGTATTAAAGGATACTCGAAACCACAAGTAAAACAAACTGAGTATCAAAGGATACTCGAAACCACAAGTAAAACAAACTGAGTATCAAAGGATACTCGAAACCACAAGTAAAACAAACTAAGTATCAAGGACACTCGAAGCCACAAGTAAAACAAACTGAGTAACAAAGGATACTCGAAACCACAAGTAAAACAAAACATAGAACAAATCTTTGAACCAACGGACTGAACTCCAGTTCCAGTTAGAGGTAGACCCAATTCCATGAACGACAACTATCGGTAACCGTCTTTGTATCCAACTAGGCAGCCTCTTACGGGGGCAAGAGAATAGAGAGATTGACCATTGCCTATAAGCTGTTCTCTCCTACTGCAACTAGAGTCCGGGCCGTCTGTTGATGGTGGAAAAGGGGGTTGCTGACAGTGCTAATGCCTAAGCGAGGCAGGGTAGGAAGAGGGGAAACATCACAAAGATGAGAGGCCTCAACCAGGGATGGAACTGAGGGAATCAAGAAATAAATCAGGACCCCAAGGGAGAGGGGAAGCGAGCCCACCTCCTACAGCTGAGGCAAGATGGAGGGAGATTGGGGGGGGTGGTGGTGCTAGACGATGAAAGCCATGATAGTAACCATCATGTTGAGTTTTCAATCGCCGGAGGTGTAGTGGAGACGGAGGATATTCTGAAAGCTAAGGAGGTACCTCAACATTTATATTCCCCATCGGGGTGGTCGCGGGCTACATCTATTTATTACCAAACAATGTACCGTTCCTAATTTCCATCCCCTACTATCATACGGGGAATGGGTGTGATCCTAACAAACTGTGCCTCTTGGTCGGACTATGGTCTCCATGCGGTGTTGTGTTTCTGCGAGGGCGTTCACAACCTCTCTGGTGAAAACGCACGATTCTTTCATCTCAAAGGTTTAGGTACAAGCGAGTGGTCTCGCTTCGAGCCAACTCACCATTCTCCTTACTCTGACTGGAGTGATCAGCTCCGTCGAGAGTCTTATCAAATGCCTCGTTGTCTTCACAACTTAACTGCATTGACTTTAAGGACTTTCTGCCACGATTGGACTAGTCAATATCATGGGAAAGTTCCTTATCCACAGATAGGCCTCCTGTTAGCTCTATACTGTACGAGCACTAGACTGGGCCCCATGCCTTGTCCTTACGGGCACGTCCCAATAACTCATTGGACGGTTGGCGATTTCGTCCCAACACCATCTCTCCATGTCTGAGCTAGTCAGCCTCGCTTAGCTCGTAGCTTCACGGTTACTCGTCTGAATGACTCCGTTCCACTTTTCAGACATGGCCTGAGGTCCCCTCTTATATATCCTGCGAACAGTCTACGGTCGGATGGATGGTGACGATGTATATAGTATTATGAAGCATGCTTCACTTTTACTAGTTTATACTGTCGGGACACCCAATTCCGGCGATACTATTACTGCGCCCAGGGCCAACGGTGGGGCTGGAGGGTGGTGTTGGCTATGAAATCTTCGTGGTTTTCAGGAGGTCTGTGCGCGGGGGAGGTCTTTGCGTTCATATGTGTAACACTAGCTTCCTCCTCATGGGGCTCATCTCGAGTCTTTTGTTTCTATCTTCTAATATGGTACATTATTAAATTCCTTTAAGAACTTGGTGCAAGTAGGATAAAAAACCTCCACGCGTTTACTTGGCCACGCGAAGAAAAACCTTTCTCCACCATTCTACCTCGGCCCTGGCATCTCCAGGTTTTCTCTATGAAACTCTTCCACCAATTCTTGAGCATGCTGTAAATGCTCAGGGGGTTCCCAAGTATTCTTGTCTTCAGAACACCCTTTCCATTTCACAAAGTACTTGAGTTTGTGGATCTGCTTATTGTAACCATGGACTCTTCTGATGTAGGAGAGGATTTCGCTTTTCAAGAGCTTCTCTATTTCCCACTCGAGATCACCTTCGATCTCTCCCGGCCCTCTTGGGGCCTGTTCCCGTTCTGGTTGAGCTGACAATCGGTAAGGCCCGAGTAGCGATACATGGAATATGGGGTGGATTTTCCATTGTTCTGAAATTTTGAACTTAAAGGTATGGTCGCCTCATTTTTCGAGAACTTTGAATGGTCTGTATACCATTGGGCTCAGCTTTTTGGAGGGTCATTTTATATGGATATTTTTTGACTGGAGCATGACTCGGTTCCCAATTCGGATGTTGGGTGGATGTCGTGCTTTTTTATCATTGTACTTAGACATTGACTCCTTTGTTGTAGCATTTCCCATGCTTGTTGGTGTATTGCTTTCATCCAGTGAGCATACGTGGTTGCTCCAGGGTTGCGCGCTTCATGCTCGGTTATTGATCTAGTCTGTGGATGGAACCCATAGTTCGCATAGAATGGAGTCAATCCATGCACTGAGGTGACTGAATTGTTGTAGGCGTGCTTGGCTAGGGGCAATAGAGAATACCAGTCGTCCTGATCCTAGTTGACAAAAGTCCTTAAGTAACCTTCCAGCACATGGTTGGTCCTTTCGGTTTGTCTGTCAGTTTGTGGGTGGTATACTGTTGACCTCTTTTGCTTAATGCCTAGTCGAGTATAGAGGGATTCTCAAAATTCTCCTACGAATTTGGCATCCATGTCCGAGATTATCTCGGTTGGGAGTCCATGCAATTTCCAAACTTCATTTAAAAAGGCTGTGGCCACATTTTTAGCGGTTGCAGTAGTAGGTAAGGGGACAAAGTGAGCCAACTTGGTAAACCTGTTGACTACTACCATAATTTGGATACTTTCGTTGGATTCTGGGAGTTGGATAATGAAGTCAGCTGAGATTGAGGTCTATGCGGTATAAGGAATTCCTAAAGGTTGAAGGAACCCATAGCGTGCATGTCGTGGTGACTTGCTATATTGACAATCGTCGCAAGAGCGAACATAAATGTTTACCCAGTTGGCGATCCCTTTCCAGTGGAAATCTCTGGTTATGATTTTCAGAGTTTTCTCTTGTCCGAAGTGTCCAGCTACCTTAGAGTCCTGGCAGCTTTTAGTGATCATGGTTTGTAGAGGTTCTGAGGCTGGGATGAATAGTCAGTTCTTAAAGTATATAAGACCTTTATCCAGTTTCTAATGTCTTGGTCCTTCCTTATCCTGTATTTTCAGGCCTTCTAGTTCTGTTTTCCGAGATGGCTAATTTTGGTCATTGGGGCCGGCATCTCGGACGGCTTGAAGGAATTCTTCGTTGAATTCCATAGGTGTTGCGTTGATGACCACTTAGGTAGCCATCATGGTAGACTTCTCATGGAGTAGCCAAGGTTGGTCAAGGTCAAGTTGATCGAAGTGCTTGTTCTTGTCTGGGTTGTCGTAAAGGAAGCTGGTGTGTCTGGATACCTCTTCTAAGCCAGTGCCAGTACTTCCAAAACCTTGAACTCCACGCTCAGTGTCATCTCGTTCCATACATTTCGATAGGTCGCCTGTATAGATCTGTTCTAGAATCAGTTGTGCGATTTTACTTCCCGCTTGCACTTTGTAATCTTCTTTTCCCAAGTTATACAACAAGGCTTTTGCTTTTCCACGGTAGTCTGCATCTATGATTCCAGCTTTGACGTCAATCATGTACTTAGTCGCTAGTCCACCTTTTGGAGCTATCGGACCATAGGTTCCTTTGAGAACTGTGATTGGGATTCTGGTATCAATAAGGGCTTGCCCCTTGCTTAAGACTACTAAATCTCGTAGTGCATACAGGTCATAACCGGCTGCTTGGGCGGTGCCTTGGGTAGGTAGTAGGGCTTTTGGGTCTAGGCGCATTGCTCGAAATTGGTGTTGGTTGTTTGGCATGACCGGGGCTGGATTGATATTGTCATCTTCTCCGACAACTATATACATTTGGATTATGTTGCAAAAGTGCTCAGGTGTGAGAATGGACTGTTCGCTTTGCGCAGCTCCCTCTTCAGGACGGTACTCCGGCTGTCTACTTAGAGCATCAGGCTTACCGCTCCTTGATCTGGGTCTATAAACAATTTTGAAATTAAAGTCAGCCAATTTCTGCACCCACCTAATTTGTCTGCCACTCCATGCTTTAGTTGTTAGAAAATACTGCAGGTTTTGATGGTCAGTGTAAACAGTAATTGGCCTGTCGGTTCCTATGAAGTAATGTCGTCATTCCTGGAACGCTTCCACAATTTCAAGTAATTCCTTATCGTGGATATCGTAGTTGCGTTCAGCTGGGTTCAACTTTCTTGTTTGAAAGGCGACCAGGTAAAATCGTTTTTCGATGAATTGCGAAAGAACGCATCCAAGTACGAAGTTGCTAGCATCCCTCTCTACTACCGTCTCGCGATATGAGTCGAAGTAGCATCGTATTGGTGCTGTAATGAACTTTTCTTCTAGCAATTCAAAAGAGGCATCAGCCTCGCTGTTCCATTTAAAATCCTTTGCATTTTCTTTTAGTAATTCTGTTATGGGTTTGCAAATTGCGGAGCAATTTTTGATGAATCTCCGCTAAAAATTTGCGAATCCCATAAATACTTGAATTTCCCGGACTCACTCTGGGTATTTCCACTGCCTACTGGCATCAACCTTTCTTTCGTTTATTTCAACTCCAGTGCCACTGACAATGTATCCCAAGAACTCAATACATTTCATGTGAAAAACTGATTTCTTGATGGATATTGCCAATTTGTTTTCCCTTAGCTTCTGCATGAACTTCTGAACTTGTGCGATATGTTCTTCCTCATTTTTGGAGTAAATCAAGATGTCGTCCATATAAACGACTACTCCATTATCTAAGAACTCGCGTAGTATGGTCTGCATCATGCTTTGGAATGTTGCAGGGGCATTAATCATACCAAAAGGCATTACCTGGTATTCAAAATGACCTCTGTAGCAACCGAAAGTAGACTACCACTGATCTTTTTGTGGTAGTCTTATACGGTAGAAGGCCACATCAAGGATGATTTTGGACAGTATCTCTGATCCAATGATCATATCCCTAAGCGTAGTTATTAGGGGTAAGGGATACTTGTTAGCTATGGTTACCTTGTTTAATCCTCCGTAGTCCACATATAGTTTCAGTCCTCCTCCAGGTTTCGGGGCAAAGAGTACTGGTGCTCTTCCCGGTGATTGACTTGAGATAATTTTTCCTTCTTCAAGCATTTTGTCCAAGCATTTGCTTAAGGTTTTTGGCTCCCTTTCAGTTAGCGAATAAATTGGTCCCCAAGGTGGTTGTGTTCCAGGTAGAAGTTCGAGTTTATGGTTCAACGATTGGTGCGGCAGTAGTTCTGCCACCATTGGGCCTTTGAACAGGTCCTTAAATTGGTGATAAGGCTTTGGGACATTTTCCCATGCAATATCCCAATCTACTTCTGGGTATGTAAAGGGAGCTATCATCCCTTTGCTGTTGCATACATGACCCACATATATCGCATTTTCCTCCCATACCAAGTTGTCATCCCATTTGACATCCATTCCTTCATCATTTGTTCCAACATGTTCGGAACATGTTTTGGCATTGACTTCCCACTTTGTTGGGTCCTCGATGCTGCTTATCTGGTGTTGGTCGTGCCACCAGCCGAAAGGTATACTCATATTGAAGTTTCCTGTATCGGTAACTTTACAAGAGACCTGGGACATATGTTGGTTTTGTCCGATCTCCAGTTGTATTGGATGGGTGTATAGCCATCCTCCTCTTGTGGAGGTAGTTCCATCGAATCCCTTAATGCCTAAGGGCTTGGTCCTTGTTTCAGTAGGTAGTACTAGCTCGTACAGCAACTTGCTTCTAAGTACAAAAATATTTGAGCCCGTGTCTAATAATACGCGAATCGGGACTCTTTTTCCTTCGTGGTGGATGAAGGCTTTGCCTTCTGGGGAGTTGTAATGTGCCGGTGTTGGAACGCTAATTTTGGCACGCTTAGGGGCCCTGAGGGGGTTATCCTATTTTTGTTTGATCGAAGTCATCTTGTGGTTGGTTGTTGGCGCGGGGGATTGTTACTGTGCCAGCATGGTTTCAGCTCCTGAAGCCTCCTCAGACAATCTTTGCATTTGTTACCCTCATTAACTATATTTAATCATACCGAACTCCAAAGATGCAATGGAGTCAAGGATCGACCTTTGAACCCAGCCTTAGGTATGTTTTGATTCCGGTCAGTTGTACTGTAAAAGCTAAGCATGCTGTGCCACTACCCACTTGCCGACTGACTACTCCATCGCCATAGCCATGCGTGCCTCCAGAACTCTTCCCACCGTAACTAGACCATTCTTTCAGTTCAGTAACAGTGACTCTACTGCGCTTCCTATGTGTCCATCGAAAGCCGGCAGTCACCTGCAAGGTGCGGGAGTTTGCATCTAATACGGGGTCGCAACCTTGCCTGTTGCTAACCTGGGCTTTCATTCTTTCACCCATGGGAGGGTACAGCTTGGTAGAGATCTTGTGCTCCCCTTAGGTACTATTCACTGTCATTCTTAGCTAAGTGGCCTTACTACCTGTCCCAAAGGTTCATAAGGGCTCCTCACGTAATTCCTGTCAATGGACCAGGTATTACGGATTTCTTCCCCTTGGGGGTGTACTTTGAAAGACGGACAAGCGATTATCTCTTAGTCTTCATGCCTCATCTTTCAAATCCGAGGGGCTGGATCTTGTTGAGCATGGTGGATTGTTGACTTATTTACCTTCTCTCACACCTCTAATCTCTTGCACCTCGGGGCTGCATTTTTACACTGGGTGAGGTGATTCACGGCAGCATCTTTCTAACAATCCGCCCACTTGTGGTTTGTGAGCCCGCAACGAGTACAGCCTTGGTTCTCTTGTCGTGTCTTGACTAGGGATTCGGGAATCCCTTCATGTACCTTTTTCCAGTCATGGTACACACGTTTTCCATCACCAAATCTTTCGGGCTTCGAGGGCTCTTTATTTATAGCTCTCTTCTTTCCGCCTCCGAACTTTGAATTTGGTCCGGATGACCAGCCTCATTTCTTCTTGAAATCCGTACCTGGTCTTGAAGGTTCGTTGACCGTTCGTTTCCGTGGGTTAAACGCACTGGGTTTGCCATAGTCATTTCCTGCCATCTTCATTCTTTCTTCATACTCCTCGTGTTGATGTCTAACGTGTCGGACGTGAGCTCTCCAGGCTCTGTCGGTTTCGTGGTCCTCATAGGACAACTGCAATAATAAATCCTTTGGCAGCTTATCCTCGACTGCCTTTCTCCATGCAACTCCTGTGAGTCAGGCATGGACATTGTGTGACTCCATCTTTATGAGAAAATTTTCTATGTTGCCCAAATATTTTTCATGCTTCATTTTCTTGATGGCCTTTTAATCCCTATTTGTGGGACAATACCTGTCTTGGACTTCTGAGCAAAACTGTGCCCAAGTATTGAACTAGAAGAGAGCCAGGTATCCCTCTAACCCTTGCATACTTTTCCGATAATAATCGGTAAAGGGTCCAACCTCAGGTCCTTTCATGCACCTAAGCACATAGATGACTTTTTGTGTTTCATCAGCCCATTGTCGCTCATTGTGAGTGAAGTAATCCTGACACTGGATTAGCTAAGTAGTTACATCTTGGTAAGCTTTATTCTCAAAAGAGGGGGGTGACTCCACATGTTTCTTCTGCGTGTTAGCATATGCCCTCTGTAATTGCTCTACCAAGTTGTTACTATCCATGTCTACTACCATACTGTCGCCTGCAGTGGCTTGACATGGTCTTCATGGGGTTGGTTGTCATAAGGGTTGGTCTCCTCTGTCAGAGAGAGGTCCCTCATCGGCGTCGTCATCAGGGGGTCTACCTCCATCTCCGGAAGGATCAGTAGTACCGGTGGGTTTCGCTGTTTCCTTTCCCTTATCTTTTGGTGGTGGTAGAGCATAATATTCAGCATCCGGGGCATCGGGTCGCTCAGGTGCTTCGCTTCTTTCCCTTCTCGGAGAAGGCGCTAGGGACGTTCCTCGTTCTGAGTGAATCACTTCGACAGCTTCTTTGACTGTCTCCGTAACCATCGATTCCATTTTTTTATTGAGTTTCTTGAATATTTGATCGATGTGGTCATCTGGTGCTTTGCGGTCAACCTCGCCTTGTCTTGCTGCATCGCTAATTGCCCTTTGAAGGTCTCTTAGCCTTCCATCGAAGGCTTTCTCAACGCTTTGTTGTGCAGCAATATGAGCTAGATTGATTTGTCCTTGGCAGAGGGTTTGTTGCTCTAGATGAGAGTCTAATTTTTGGATAGCTGAGTAGAGGTACTCCTCTCTTTGTACCGATTCTTGACCACTTTGTCCAATGTTTTGCTGTAACTGCGAGGCTGCTTCCCTGTGTTGGTCATGCTAACCTTAATGTTGGTGAAGTGCCTGCTCTACACCCTGTTGGTAGTGGTCGAATTCTCAAGGGACTTCTCTCTGCAATTTCTGGCCTTGCTTGTTCCATTTAGTCATCTCATCAGCAACGATAGTTTCGCCTGCTTGGAGTCTTCCTTGCAGTTTTGTCAAACCATCAGCAATCTATCTCCCACATTCCGATAAGGCATGGTAGGCTACCATGCTCTTGTTTTTGGTCTCATGGACCGTTCGGTCCAGTTGTCCAAGCCATTGCGATACTAAGGCAGCAAAGGCCAAATCTGTGGACAATGGTGGAGGTGAGGCCAAAAAGGATCTTGCAGACTGCGCAAATCATGGTCGTCCAAATAATGGACTTCCTTGCCTGGGGGCAAACGGTGAGGGTGAGGATGCTCGTGGGATAACTAGAGAGTCTTACATAGGAACATCTGTAATAGTTCGTTGAGCCATTATAGGTATCGAAGAGCAGAGTAAGGTCTGGCTTCTCATGAAGGCTTTAGTGACCAGAGGTTATCAATATAGTGTTAGGCGGCAGCCAATTCAAAGTCAGACGAATTGCAACTGGGGCCAATAAGGTTTCTCAGAGAGTAGTCAAGAAACCTTGTAGCAAAAGTATGTATCAAAGTATAACGAATATATTGATAAGATCTCTTCTCTGTTCGCTGATGATTCTGAAAGCTAAGGAGGTACCTCGATATTTTTATTCCCCATCTGGGTGGTCGCGGGCTACATCTATCTATTACCAAACAATTTACCGTTCCTAATTTCCATCCCCTACTATCGTATGGGGAATCTGTTTGACCCTGGTAAACTTTGCATCTTGCTCAGACTACGGTCTCCATATGTTGTCATGTATCCCCGAGGGCATTTGAAACCTCTGCAGTGAAAATGCATGGTTCCTGCGTCTTGGAGGTTTAGGTATAAGCGAGTGGTCTCGCTTCAAGCCAACTCACCATCCTCCTTACTCTGACTGGAGTGATCAGCTCCGTCGAGAGTCATATTAAATACCTCATTGTCTTCGCAACTTGAGTGCATTGACTGTGAGGACTTTCTGCCACGCTTGGACTAGTCAACATCATGGAAAAGTTCTTTATCCACAGATAGGCCTCCAGTTGGCTCTACACTATACGAGCACTAGACTAGGCCCCGTGCCTCGTGTTTATAGGCACATCCTGATAACTCATTGGAGTGTTGGTGATTTCGTTCCAACACTTTCTGTCCTTGTTTGAGGTGGTCAGCCTCGCTTAGCTCGTAGCTCCACGGTTACCTGTCGGAATGACTCCGTTCCACTTTTCAGACACGGCCTGAGGTCCCTTCTTATATATACTGCCAATAGCCTCCGGTCGGACGTACGGCGACGATGTATACAGTGTTATGAAGTATGCTTCGCTTTTACCAGTTTATACTGTCGGGACACCCAATTCCGGCAACACTATTCCTGTGCGCAGGGCTAACGGCGGGGCCGGAGGGGGGTATTGGCTATGAAATCTTCGCGGTTTTCAGGAGGTCTGTGCGCGGAGGAGGTCTGTGCGTTCATATGTGTAACAACAAGCCCCTTCCCCTTTGTCCTTCCTAAGGCGCATATGATCTTGTCATGATCCACCTCCCAATAGTGGGGATTCCTCCAAAAATAATCCTCACATGATGTCAACCAGTTTTCTACTTTCTGATACTTATAGTTTTCGAAGTACGCTGGCAGTTCAGTTGGTTTTCTACTGGCACCAGCCACTGCCCATATCATCATGGCTGCCCATTCTTCAGCCTTAAAGTGTAAATTTCCTGGTGCATCACCTCGACCGGGAGGTCTGCCACTGCCACCACCGGGAGGGAGGTCCACCACCGCCACGACCAGGAGGTCCACTGGCTCTGCCAGGAGGTCCACCGCCTTCATTTGGGTCCTTTGTTGGAGGGACCGGTGCTGGGGCAGGTGGTCTGGCACATGGTTGATCCGCTTCCGTGCCATGAACTGTTCCTGCATAGAAAGTTCCACCATAAGGACTTGGGAGGGGTAGGAGCGTAAAGTCGACATTTCCTGGTAACATTGCTTGACCTTGTGGGGCCTTTCCGAATGTTTTTTCTAAGGCCATAGTTACTCCATCAGTGATTAGCTCACTCATGTTCGTCCTTATACTTGCTACCTCTGTAAAAATATCATTTTGGAACCTATTGACTTGTTCTGTTAGGGTAGTCAACTCTTCCTTTCTTTCTGCGTATCTTTCCTTGTCTCAATCTCGATGTTTTTCAGTATTAGCGACAAACTTGGCCAACTTGTGGCTAAGAGCAGTTGATAGAGCTTTATGATCTTTGGTGGCTTTTATTTGGAATGTTTCGAAGGCTTTTCGATCAGCCTTTCTTTGTTCCTGCAACTGCTTGATCATTTGGGCCAAGGTATTGTTTTTTTCCTACCATCCACACTACGTTCTACACCTTCCCGTTCCAATCATGTGGTTTTCCTGGATTGTTCCTGCTGTGCCAGATTTGATCTAACAATTTCTTCTGCTACCCATAAATAGTAGCTTTCTAGTTCCGCTGCTACATCTCCTTGTAGCCCCTGGGCTGCTTGTTCCAATCAAGCCAGTTCATCGCCCTTGAACTTTTCCCCTTGATCTACTGTTTTCTTTACACCAGCTAGCTCTTTGCTGATTCCTTTGCCTGCTTCTGTTAAAGCCACGTAGGGGACTTGGTGATCATTTTGGGTCTGAGTAATACTTCGATCCAATTGGGCTGTTACTTTCCCCACTAAGGTTGCATCATTTTTGAACCTTTGTTCCTCGGCATGAGGGGTTGATAGAGGAAATCGTCCTCCTCCACCTATCGGGCTGAACCTAAACAGATCTCGTGATGAAAATAGACTTTCGCCGGATCAGGAATCCCATCTACCCACTCCAGTTGGTGATTCAGTCATGTCTGTGTTGGAAGGCTGACCACTCTGAGTGATTTGAAGTATGTCCAACATATTGCTCCTCATTTAGCTCGCGTTGGTGTATGAGCTCAATTTCCAATGCTCAAGGAGCCAAAGATTCCTCGTATCCTTCTTCATCGTCACCGAGGTTGGAAGTTGTACCATGGTATGTTGTATCCCAGGTGGGTTCCTCGTAAGGTTCCCAGTCAGTGTCGTCGAAGTAGTGGTACAAGAAATCAGGTTCCAACCACTCCTCAGAATAGTTGAACCAAGATGGTTTGTCTTCTTTGAACAAGGGAATATCCGGTAAGTCTGTTTCCCAGAAAACAAAATCAATGGTGGCAAAGAGGAGTTCGACAGGATGAATCATTCGTTCGAAGATGTAGGTTTCAGGTAATACTTCAAAGTCCACTATTTGAGCTTGTGGTCTTATTGGTATCATTCAAAGAGCCTTGGTAACCAGAGGTTATCAATATAGTGTTAGGGGGTAGGTAACTCTAAAGTCAAGCAAGTATACTCTAGGCCTTATAATCTTCTGTCTTGGAAATAGTCAAGAAGGCTTGTGAAGAGAGAAGTAAAGTAGAACGAATATATTGATAAGATTTCTTCTCCGGTCGCTGATGATAAACTTGAAGCTAGGGATTGTTTTTGTTTTGTTTAACTCATATATTCTTTGTTAAGATACAAGAACCAGCATGTAGTGCTAGTTATGGCAAAAACAAAACCTTAATTTCAATCGCATTCTCCCACGCCCCCGGGACCAAAACAACCCCCCCAAGACCCTCTGGTATGGGTCTAGCCACACATCCCACCCCGCACAGGAAAAATCGTGGTCCACAGGGAGGGTAGGACAGGGAAGAAAACCTTTCAGTGTTATCTCGACAAAGGAAAGAATAGATTAGGAAACCTCCAAGTGCCTCTACAGGCGTTCGCAAATGAATGTGTCTGCTGTTGGGCCCACACTAGGACCCTGGCGAAATCCCATAACGGGGCCAGCGAGCTCAACCCAGGAGATATTGCAATGCTAAGGTAGATCAACCGGCCATTCGGCCGGAGGCAGGCAGCAAGCATGGTGGAAGGAAGACAGGCGAAAGATACCAGCAACCCATGATAGAGCAGGACAGCCGATACTACCAAGGTAGGAGGGGGTAGACCCCAGCTGTGAGGAGTCTGGTTGTGGAAAAGGTTGCATGATACCTGCAGTGATACCAGAGCCAGGAAAGAGTTGTAGGGCTGCTGCAAGGGTGGCAGAAGTGAGAGCAGCACCAAGTGACACTGGCGCAGAGAGGAGGTGGGAGGGATAGGACGAAGTACTACCACCTGAGTGACAATGAGGCCCGAAGGCCGAGGCAGTAGGGTGCAAGCCAATATTGGCAGTAGGGTGCCAGCCGATTCTGGAGGAGGGGAGAGGAAGAGCACAAGGTAGCAAAGATCCGGCGAAACAATCCTTTGGGAGGCTGCAACAAGGGTGACAGAAGTAGGTGAGACTACGCCGGATAGCCCAGAGGACGACCAGCCCAATTGACCCTCTAGCCATCAAGAAGCCCCCAAAGCCGACCATGCTGACGCTAAGCGAGGTAAAGCAAAAGCGGGGTAGAGAGGACAGAGACCTCACAATGAGGCCCCCAGGGTGAGGAGGGGACCCCCATCCAGCAGAGGCGAGATGCCAGACGAGGGAAGGTATAGAAGAGAGGTCCTGATGAGCAGAGGGATGGAAAGAAGCAGCCAGCACCCCCCGGTAGGGGGGTGCTGTTAGGGGATAGGTAACTCTAAGGTCAAGCGAGTATACACTAGGCCCTATAATCTTCTGTTTTGGAGATAGTAAAGAAGGCTCGTAAACATAGAAGTAAAGTAGAGATCTTATTTTGATAAGATCTCTTCTCCGGTCGCTGATGATAGAGTTAAAAGCTAGGGATTTTGTTTTCTTGTTTGACTCATTGATTATTTGGTTAGGGTACAAAAAACGTATGAAGTGCTAGCTATGACGACAAAAAACCCATATCCCTCCTCTCGCCACAGGAAAAAGCCAACCCCCCAAGCCCCTCTGCTATAGAGCCAACAGCACATCTCGCCTCAAAGAAAAGAAACCCAAGCCTGGCTAGATGGACGAGCAAGGAAATCCTAACCAAGAAGAAAGCAGGAAGGGCCAGGGAAACCCGCTGAGAAATCCCAAAAAGACAAAAGAAAGATTAGTAGCAAGCCACATAGGGCCCGAAGGGCGAGTTCACTCATTTAAGCGGGAAGTGACACATGAAGCGCGCTAAGATAGGGGGCCCCCCTCAGACCCACTCCAAGGAGATAGTACAATACAATGGAGGGAAGGAGGAGACCAGCCAGCCATGGGCGATAACTGCGGGGAGGGGAAGGTTTAGCAGTAGGGTACCAGCCAATCCGACTGTAGGGAGAGGAGAGTGGAGGGGTAGACCCAAAGACCTTAAACATCGTCTATCAGTAATCGCGTTCATGTCTGACTAGGCAGCCTCTTAGGGGAACAAGAGAATGGAGAGATTGACCATAGCCTGTTGGCGGTTCTCCCCTACAGCAACTGTATTCCAGGCCATCTGACGATGGTGGTTAAGAGGTTGCCGACCGTGAGAAGGCTAAGCGAGGCCAACTCAGGAGGAGGAGAGGACTCCCCACCACGCGTGGGGGGAGGAGGAAGGAGGTAGAAAGATCATCAACGACCACCTAGGCAAAGCATAGCAGGTGTTTTACTGGGTCTCTCATATAGTCCCTTGTTCTGGGAGAGATAGCGTCACTGTAGTAGAAGGGATCCCACCACCTGCCAGCCAGCTAAGGAGGGCCTCCAACCGACCAACCCCCAGGGAGAGAGAGGGCCCTGTGACGGTAGACCGAAGTCAATACCCTGGGTGTGAGAGGAGAGAAGAGCCAGACTCCCCTAGGCCGAGGCGAAAGGCAGGAGTGGGCGGGAAGTGGGAGAAAGTTTTGCGACGAAAGAAAAATCTCACGATCGAAACGGTAGTGTTGAGTTTTCAATTGCCGGAGGTGTAGCGGGGACGTCGGATGACTTAAAAGCTAGGGATGTTTTTTTGTTTAACTCATATATTCTTTGTTAAGGTACAAGAACGTGCATAGAGTGCTAGCTATGGCAAAAACAAAACCTTAATATCAAAAACAACAAACGGCAACGAAATATCTCTCCGCCAGCACTCCCCGCCTGTGAGTAATGCAACCCACTGCGGCTGCCAGGGTGACTAATCGTAAAAGGAAAGACAAGCCTCCTCCCGCATAGAGAAAATATAAAGCATGAAAATTCAACTAACGACAGGAAAGATAACAGAAAGAAACACCCCTTCAATCTGAAACTAGGTTGGTGCCAGGCAATGCCCGCCCCTTGCCCATAGCGGGGGGAAAGTTGGTTCTGGTATTGGAGATGTATTGCGCCAGGCCCCATAACAGGTCCTTATCAGCCCATAGGGGAGCCTTGCAGGCCAAAGAATCAACTCCCGGGATATGGAGCAGTCTTGAGGAGGCCTTAGAGGAACAGGAGAGGATGGCATGTTGCATAGTCTCTGGCTCAAGGCCACAGGCAGAGCAAGTGGTGGGTTTGTCTGGCTCATTCCAGGGGGTATGGGCTGCTAGATAGCTCTTGCCAGCTCTCATTTGATGTACTCTTCCAGCCAGAAAGCAGTCCAGTCCCATAAAGAGGTGCAGGGCCTCTGGCGGAGGATAGGGATAGCATAGAGGGGGGGGGGGCCTGTAGCGCCCAGTCCTGAGAAAGGGGGGACCGAGTAGCAGCTTTCAGGAAGGAGTACTTCTGAGAGGAGGCGAGATTGTTGTTCATACCGGGGACCAGGTACCTGTTCAGGCCCGGAAGAGTTCCCTTGGTGGCGATTCGAGCGATGGAGTGAGCTATGCCCTCAATAGGCAGATGGGACCTCACGGCGGGAGAGGGTCTGGGGGTCTTCCAGAGCAGGGGGTAGACATTCCCCTTCAGGCCAGTGGACAGGGCCCGATTGGAATCTGGGGCCCTTGTTGCCGATGCGGAGGGAAAGGACGAGGGGAGCCTGGCTGAGGCCGGGTTTATCTCCGGTGGGGAGCAGGCCATCCTCAAGGCGGCCATTCGTTGCTTATGGGGGAGAAGGACTACCAGAGGGGGGATGCTGGCCTCGCAGGGGAGGATCGAGGTAGGGGTAGAGTGGAAGCAGTTGGTCACCTATCGGAGGACCCGGTTCCAGAAGACCTCTATCTTGTAGAGCACGGAGGCGTTGGGTACCAAAAGATCAGCCCCGTAAGAAAGGATGGGGAGGATGAGCCCCACAGCGAGCCTCCGATTGAGATCAGGAGGCAGGCCTTTGCCGCAGGGAGAGAGTTGCCTTATGATAGCAAAAGCCCCCTGAACAAGCGCCAAATGCTTTGCCAAGTGAGGGGAGGTCTCCTGGCTAGGGGTAAATCAGTAGCCGAGCCAGTGAACCTGTCCAGCGGGGTGGAAGAGAGTGTCGTCCAGGGTGACAGGGGTGAAGCAACGTGCTCCGTGATCCCTAGAGGTCCTCCAGTGGGAAAGTTCGGTCTTGGGCACCGAGAAGGACATGCCTATGGCACCTGCCCTTCTCTTCAACGCCAAAAAGTAGTGTTGCAGGCGCTGCACATTGTGCCTATAAGACGAAGAGGCCACCGTAACAGTAAAATCATCAACATAGGAAAACATAATCCCCTTGGCGATATTCAGATGAAGAGGAGACATATAGATGACAAAAAGGAGAGGAGAAATAGGAGACCCTTGTGGCGCCCCCACCTGCAGTGGAGAGAACACATTAGGAGACCCCTGAAAGAGAAGACAACAATGTCTGTTAGAAAGGAAAGACTGGACCCAGGTGCAGATGTATGGAGGCACCCCCCTGGACTTCATGAACATAGTAAGTAGTGTTGAATTGATGTTGTCAAACCCCCCTTTAAGGTCAAGGAAGAGTGACGAGGCTTTGAGCCCAGGCCTCTGGAGGCACCAGATCTCGTGGGTGAGGGCGGCACAGGCGTCGTAGGTACTGAGACCGGAGAGCGAGCCACACTGATTTGGGTTGATTAGACCATGTGAGCGGGCAACTAGGGACAGGCGAGAGGCAACAATCCTCTCTAGGACTTTTGAAACTGTCTGGAGGAGGACAATGATGCGAAAGGAGGTGGGGGAGGCATAGTCTGGTTTTCCTGGCTTAGAGAGGACAACTCCATTGCCCTTTTTAAGAGAGGGAGGGTGGAAGCCAAAAGCTAGCAAGGGTGAGAGGAGATTAACGAGGAGGGAGGGATTAGCTGCATGGACCTTCTTCCAGACCCCGTAGGGGATTTGGTCCAGGCCTGGGGCTGACGAGTTTGACGACTTAGACAGGGCCCTTTGCACCTACTCAGGGGAGAGAAGGGGTGAGTCACGGAAGGGCCTGAGGATAGATGGGGTAGGAGCAGGAGTCTTGTGGGGGAAGAAGTGACTCAGGAGAGCTGAATTGATCTGTTCGGGGGAGGAAAGGCCAGGAAAGGAGGGGAAACAGTTGGGGGCCCTTCCAGTGGCAAGCCTTTTGACCATTCAGACCGAGCGAGAGTCAACCTTGGATAGGAAGTTCTTCCAGTGCTCGGCCTTTGCCTTCTTGATGGCCTTAAAGTAGAGGGAGCGCAGGTGAGGGGGAGGAGCGGGACCTTCTGGCAGCGGCATTGAAAGCACGGCACAGCGAGGTCAAAAGGGGGGACCACCAAGGCTTGGACCTAACTGAAGGGCATTTTAGTGGGGCAGGTGCCAAGAGTAGGGGTGAAAGGGCACCAAGGTGTCGATTGAACCACGAGCTGAGGGCGGAAGCTATAGGGAGGGAAGGCGGTGGTGGAACGTCGACTCGTCGCAGGGTCTCAAGTACCGGTGGCCAGTCTACCTTGTCCTAGTCCGGGCTCGGAGGGGCCTTATGCATCAAGGGTGAGGAAAGTTTAATGAGGATGGGGACGTGGTCCGAGCCGGTAGAGGGGAGATCAGCCAACCAGGAATCATGGAAAGGAGCCAAAAACTTATTGGCAAAAGCCAAGTCAAGTACACCCGGCCTGGTGGCCAAGTCGAAGGGGACCATGGCGTGAATGCCAGGGGTGTTGAGCAGGTTGTCGCCAGCCTCAAAGGCAGCCTCAAAGTAGGGGGAGGACACCAGCAGATCCTGGTCTGAAAACTGGCGCAAAGGGTCAGATAGGGGGTGGTGTAGGTTAAAGTTCCCAAGTGTGAGGGTGGGAAAATCATGAAGGGGAACAGCATCCGTCGGCGACACTGTCCGGCAGTGGGATGACATGAAATTAATGGAATACAAATTGTAAATCCGAAAAACATGGAGAGATGATGAAAACAAGCCCCTAGGCGAGTGGATGTCCAGCGCCATAAGGTCAGGCCGATCAAAGAAACAGGGAAGGACAGGGTAGGCTCCAAGGAGCTCCTGATAGACAAAGAAGACTACCTTAGGCTTTTGGCCTGAGGCGACAGGAGGGGAGAAACACTTATACATGGAGAAGGACGGTAGTTTCCCCCTCCAGACTGGGGGGTCCTCGAGGGCCACTACCTGGGGGGGAGATGGCAGCACAGCAAGGCTGTTAAACAGTGAAAGAAAAACATTCCAGCTCCCTAAGCAGTTATGTTGAACAATGGAAAGAAAAGGCAGGAAAGAAGGGAATGGCAGCAATCGGTCCACCAAATTTGGATCTATGGGTTGTACTATCACTTATGAAAGGAAGATGAAGGGAACAGAGATGGGCTACTGGATTCCCCTAGGGAGGCGAAAAAGGCAGCAGACTGTGAGGCGGGTGCCGGAGCACAGGGAACTGGGGCCACAACAGGTCGGGGGGTGCCCAAGGAGTCGTTTTCAGGGAGGGGGGGAGTAGGCATGCGGGTATTGCTCGGCGGGGCATCATCTTGGTCCATGGTGTCGTCCTTCCCTTCGTCTTCTGCCTCAGACCCTAAGGACTGTTGCGTCGGCTGGGAAGGACGGGAGGGGCAGGATCTGTCAGTAGTAGGGTGATCACCAGAGCAGTTAGCGCACTTGAGAGGGGAGGCTGGACAGCAGCTGAGGACGGGTTTGAGGAAGCCCAGCTTGGAACACGTGGGGTTGGGACAACAGTGGTTGGCTCTTGTATGGTTCGATGCACAGATCGGGCAGACAGGAATGGTGGCAGAGCAAGCTGGGGCCAGGTGGTCAAACTTCCAGCAGTGCCTGCATTGGATGAATTTGTTCTTGGAGACCGTATTTTGAACGTTGTGGAGCTTGGAGTAGAGGAGGATCTTGGACCCAATATGGGTCACAACGGAGGGGGCGACGATAATGACCACTGAGGTGGTGGCCTTGCAAAGGAGGGGGTCGGGTTGGAGGTTGTGGGCACCAAAGATGTCGACATCCTTGGTATTCTTAACGGACTCTACGAGTGTGGGGAAGAGGTTGGTTTGGTCCCGTGGGAGGAAGGCAACTGGAAGGCCATGGATGACCAGCTGGACCTCGTTAGGTGCAGGACGGAAGGGGGGGTAGGGATTGTTTCCAACAGCGAAGGACTGGTTGATTTTGTTGGCAAGTGCCTTATAGTAGGGGGAGTAGCTGGTAGCAGGCGTGAGGGGATCGGTAGCTAAGAGGGTGATAACGCCACGTGCGTTAACAGTGGCTGAAAAAGAAACGGGGAAGTGGCAGTTTGCCTCCTGAACAATGGAGGCAACAATGTCAGGGGTGGTTGCCGCTAGGCGTGCTGCATCAGGGTGGGGGACCGGAGCGGTTCGAGGCGCCAAGAAGTGACGTTCGGCAGCAGAAAGGAGGGCAGCCTCCCGGACCCGGGAGGGGGCACCACCTGCCGCCACGACTTGGGCTCCAGTGGTCGCTTTCTTCTTGCCCTTGGCGTTGGTCTGTTGTAGCTGGCCCCTGGGGGGGGCTGCAGCACTGGCGTAGGAGGAGGGGGGCAGGAGTAGTGTGAGGAAAGAGGGGGCGGGGCCTGGGCGGAAAGTAGACTCTTCCAGGAATTCACCCTGCGCGAACTGAAAGGCTGCAAAGGAGCGGGGGTGTCTGGCCACGAAGGTACGTGGGTTGCCATACCACACACCATCAACTTGCACGGGGGAGTCGATGTCCTCAACTGAAATGTCTACGATATAGCTGGGGGGGGGGGCGGCACTTAGCTCCCGGGGGAACAGACAGGGGGGGGGCGGCAGGGGGCGCCTTGTCTGTTTTAGAGGTGGAGGAGGGGGGGGGCCTAGTGGGGCAGCTGAGGGGCGGGCAGCTGATGCCGTGACCCTCAAAGAGAGATCGCGGATGGAAGCTGCTAATGCAGGGAGAGATAGAGGATCCTTGGGGGCAGCCGTGGAGGACTGCTCGAGGGCCTCAAGCCTTTGGATGATGCTACCTATCCAAGAGAGGACCGTGCAGAGCAGTCGTAGGAGGATGGTTTCGCCAGCAGACAAGTCTTGGAGCTGGGAGTTGGTTGGGGGGGGAATCGGAGGGGCTGCCTGTCCTATGTGACAGAGAGTGTGGGCTAGCTCTTCTTTTACCAGAGAGAGGTGAGCGGGAAGGGAGGGAGTTGGAGTCCTTGACTCGTAGGGCGCAGAGCGGTTAGAGGCTCTAGAGCCAGACCTTGAAGGACCCGGACCAGGAACGTCCATGATGAAGGGGCTGTGCGGGGTAGTGAGGGGGCTGTGCACTTAGAGACTGAAGCCTAAGTGAGAGAAGGAATTAGGTGTGTGGAGATGGTTGCCACACAAAACCCTAAAGTTTTGCCTGCCCGAAAGCGGTAATGTTTTTAACCCAGAGGAAAGTAGAGGGCGCGGAGCGTGACTTAAAAGCTAAGGATTTTTTTTTTCTTTTTTTTATTTAACTCATATATTCTTTGTTAAGGTACAAGAACCTGCATGGAGCGCTAGCTATGGCAAAAACAAAACCTTAATTTGAAACGCATTCCTCCGCGCCCCAGGGAACAAAACAACCCCCCCCAAGACCCTCTGGTATGGGCCCAACCGCACATCCCGCCCCGCAAAGGAACAATTGTCCTCTACAGGAAAGGCAAGAAGGAGAAGAAAACCCTTCAGCGTCATCTCGACAAAGGAAAGAATAGATTAGGAAACCCCCAAGTGCCTCTACAGGCGTCCGTGAACGAATATGTCCACTGTTGGGCCCACCGTACGACCCTGGCGAAATGCCATGACGGAGCCGGCCAGCTCAACCCAGGAGATAGTGCAATACCAAGGTAGGCCAACCAGCTGTTTGGCCGGGGGCGGGCCGCAAGCGTGGAGAGAGGAAGACAGGCGAGAGATGCCAGCAACCTGAGATAGAGGGGGGCAGCCAATACTGCAGAGGAGGGGGTGGTAGACCCCGGGCGTCAGGAGTCTGGAGGTGGAAAGGCTGGATGATGCGCGACATCAGAGCCAGGAAGGGTTGTAGCGCTCCCGCGACGGTGGCAGAAGAGGGAGAAGCACCAGTGAAATGGCACAGAGGGGAGGAAGGGTGGCCGAAGCACTACCCCTTGGTGGTGGTGGGGCCCGAGGGCCCAGGCAGTAGGGTGCCAGCCGATCCCAGAAGAGAGGAGAGGAAGAGGGCAAGACAAACAAAGGATCCAGCCAAACGATACGGTAGGAGGCTGCAACTGGGGTCACAGGAGTAGCAGGTGTTTTACCGCGTCTCTCATGTAGTCCCTTGTTCTGGGAGAGATAGCGTCACTATAGTGGAAGGGATCCCACCACCTGCCACTCCCGATAGCCCAGAAGACCACCAGCCCAACTGACCGTTCAACCATCAACCCAGCCGCCAAAGCCGACCGTGCAGATGCTAAGCGAGGTGTAGCAAAAGCGGGATAGGGAGGAGAGAGGCCTCACGATGAGACCCCCAGGGTGAGGAGTGGCCCCCCATCCGGCAGAGGCGAGATGCCAGGCAGGGGAGAGAGGAGAAGAGAGGCCCCGTTGGGCGAAAGGATGGAAGGCATCAGCCTGCACCCCCCAGCGGGGGGGTGCAAGGCTAAAGAAAAGTGGTGATAGTTCCTCGGTGTTGAGTTGTTCCCGATTAGGAAATATTTTTCAATGACCGGAGGTGTAGCGGAGACGGAGGATGACTTAAAAGCTAGGGAGGCACCTTGATATTTATAGTCCGTGTCTGGGTGGTCGTGGCCTACATCCAATCCCTTACTGACTATGTACCAATCACACTAATGATTCAGTGTCTGTGGAGTGGGAACTCCATTTGACCCTGAAAACTAGCTTCCCTGCTGTCTTCCTAGGTGGAGTAATCAGCTCCATCAAAGGACTTATCACTGACTCTTCTATGTCCATAGCTTAGAGTGTATGATGAAGATAACTAACTCGTCCAGTGAGTTTTTATTTAACCAATCATAAACTTCTCTTCCAGATGACCTAGTTTACGCGAGCTAGGGGTGGTGCCGCTACTTCTCTGGAATAGTAGCACCAAGACTTCTGGATACTGTAGTTCAATAACTACCTGACCAATCCGTTTCAAGCAAGTCTTATTTTATAGAGCGGCGCTCCTTCTCTGTTATCCAGAGAAAACCCCTTGGTCGCATGCCTCATATCGCCATGGAGCGGGCTGCATAGATGCCTTATCGTTTCGTGCAATAATATGATATCGTCATGATAACTAGGGTGGGGCTCGGAGTCGACCATGTGACCTTATGCATTTAGTCATGTGCTGCACCGATTACGCTATTATGTGTAACATTAGCTCCCTCCTTTTTGAGACTCATTCTCGAGTCTCTCTATGTTCTAAGATAATCTATATATGGTACATTTTATAGTTGTAAAGAAATTTCCGTCGAGGACTCTATCTAGGTACGGTGCAAAACCTCTGCACATTTACTTGACCATGCCTAGGAAAACATTTCCTGATAATCCTACCTCAGCGGTGGCATTTCCGGGTTATTTCTATGAAACTCCTCCACTAAGTCAGTAGCATGTTCAAGATGCTCCGGCAGCTCCCACGTGTTTTCATCCTCCGAACACCCCTTCTATTTAACAAAATATTTGAGTTCTCAGATGCATTTATTGTGACCAGAGACTCTTTTGTTGTAGGAGAGAATCTCGCTCTTAACGATTTTCTTGACCTTCTATTCCAGATTGCCATTGATCTCTTCTGGTACCTGCAGCCTCTGTTCCCTCTCTGGTTGAACCGATATTCGGTAGGACTCAACCAGTGACACATAAAATACGTGATGTATTTTCCCTCGTTCAGAAATTTCCAACTTAGAGGCTCAGTTACCTCGTTTCTAGAGTATTCGGAAGGGTCTATAGAGTATTGGACTTAATTCTTTGGACAGTCGTTTTGTCTGAATATTCTTCGCATTTGGCATTACTAGGTCTGCGACCTTAAAGTCTGGTTGTTGCTTAAACCTGGGGTCGTAGTACTTGCTTATTGCTTCTTGAGCGAGTTGTAGGTTGTCTCGGGCTTGTTGATGTATTTCCTTCATCCAACGAGCATAGGTGGTTGCTCCTGGATTCCGTACTTCTCTTTCCTTCATCTATTCTGTCTGTGAATGGTAACCGTAGTTTGCGTAGAATGGGGTTAATCCGTGCGCTTGGGTTACAGAGTTGTTGTATGCGTGTTCAGCTAATGGTAGTAGAGAACACCAGTCGTCCTGATCAAAGTTGACGAAACTTCGAAGGTCGCCTGCTGGCACTTGGTTGGTGATCATGGTTTGTCCGTCAGTTTGTAGATGGTAGGCGCTCGACATTCTCCTTTTGATTCCAAGTGATGTGCATAGTGATTCCCAAAATTCTCCTGCAAACTTTGCGTCCATATCAGAAATGATTTCGGTAGGCAACCCATGAAGCTTCCAAACTTCTTGTGTCAATGCGGTTGCAACATCCTTAGCACTTGCGGTTCCTGGTAAAAGAACAAAGTGGGCCATTTTAGTGAACCTATCGACTACTACCATAGTCTGGGTGTTGTCGTTAGATGGAGGAAGCTGCATTATGAAGTCTGTAGAAATTGAGCTCGAGGCTAGGAAAGATATTTGTAATGATTGTAAGAAACCATATTTGGCGTGTCTCAGGGCTTTACTATGTTGGCATTCATCGTATGACTGAACGTAGTCATTAACCCAGTCTCTTAGCTCTTTCCAGTGGAAATCTCGAGTGATAATTTCTGAGGTTTTTTCTTGTCTGAAATGTCTGGCTATCTTGAAGTCGTGACAACTTTTCACGATCAAGGTTCATAGTTCCTCGGAGGCTGGTATGTACAGCCTATTCTTGAAATAGATGAGCCCATCTTTGGTTGACCAGGGCTTAGGCTATTGTGCATTATCGTTTTTTAATCTATTCAATTCCTTTCTTCTGAATTCCCAGTCCTCGTGTTCTTCTCCTGCCTTTATTACCGATGATGTGAACTCTTGGTGGAACTTCTTAGGGTTTGGATTTAGCACTACCCTGGTTGCCATGACCACTGATTCTTTATGCAGTTGATTGTGAGTTTCTTCATCAGTTAGGTCGAAATGTTTGTTGAGGTTCGAGTCCTCATTTAGGAAGTTGATACCAGGTTGGGTCTCGGTTAATCCAGTTCCCCTGCTTCCGAATCCTTGTTCTCCTTGTTCCGTGCCATCTAACTTCATTTGTTTCTAGAGTTCACCAATGTGAATCGTTTCTAAGATCAACTGCACAATTTTGCTTCCAGCCAGCACTTTATAGTCCTCCCTATGGGTGTTGTATGGCAGTGCTTTTACTTCTCCTCGGTAGTCCGCATCAATGACCACGGCGCGGGTGTCAATCCCACGTTTGGTAGCTAAGCCACTTTTGGCTGCGATGTGTCCATAGGTTCCTTTAGGTACTGCTATTGCTATTCCTGTTTCGAGTAGAGCGTGCCCTTTACCTGGTATGACAGTATCTTTTGATGCATACAAATCATCACCAGCCGCTTCTCTTGTTCCTTTTGTTGGTAACTTTGCTTTAGGACAGAGTTCCATTGCTCGGAATAGATGTTGTGTAGGGTTTATCGGGACTGCTTCGTCATCCTCCGATCCTAGTATGATAGAAATTCAAATAATAGCGAAGTGCACGGGCTTTAAAATTGACTGCTCAGTTCATTCAGCTCCTCCCTCAGGGCAGTACTCCGGCCGCCTGCTTAGTGCATCGGGTTTGCTGCTGCTCGTACCTGGTCAGTAAACAATTTTAAAATTAAAATCGGTTAACTTCTACACCCATCTTATTTGTCGGGCACTCCAAGCTTTCGTAGTGAGAAAGTACTGTAGATTCTGGTGATCAGTATACATGGTAATAGGTCGATCAGTATCCATTAAATAATGTCGCCATTCCTTGAACGCTTTAACTATGACAAGGAGTTCTTTGTCGTGTATGTCGTAATTGCGTTCGGCAGGATTTAGCTTGCCGGAGTGGTACACGATTGGGTGTAGGCGTTTTTCAATAAACTGCGAGAGCACGCAACCCAAAGCAAAATCACAGTCATCCATTTCCACTACCGTATCCCTTTCTGCTTGGAAATGACGCAATATTGGTGCCGTTACAAACCTTTCTTTTAAAAGTTCGAAGGATTCATTCACTTCGTCAGTCCAAAGGAATCCCCCTGGGTTTACCTTTAGTAATTCTGTAATGGGTTTACAAATAGCTGAGAAGTTCTTTATGAATCTTCTGTAGAAGTTTGCAAAACCCATAAAAGTTTTTATGTCCCTTATGGACTTTGATGACACCCACTTCCAAATGCCCTCCACTTTCCTATCGCTCATTGACACTTCTGTCGTTGAGATGATATACTGTAAAAATTCCAACTCTTTTACATGGAAGACTGATTGTTTTAGCATCAGCAAAAAAAGATGCTTGCGTCCTGTGCGTCTTGTGCGTCT
>LN891120.1:28648-51482 GCA_900010015.1 Tuber aestivum | reverse complement strand
ATGACTTCTCCAGCAGATAGATGCAGAAGCTGAGCGTCGGTAGGGGGGGGAATCGGGGGGGCTGCCTGTCCTATATGGCGGAGAGTGCGGGCTAGTTCATCCCTTATCAGGGTGAGATTATCGGGGAGAGAGGGGGTTGGAGCCCTTGACTCGTAGGGAGAGGCACGACTGGAGGCACGAGAGCCAGACCTTGAAGGGCCCGGACCAGGCCCTTCCTTGGTGAAGGGGGCTGTGCGGGGTAGTGAGGGGGCTGTGCACTTAGAGACTGAAGCCTAAGCGAGGGAGGAATTAGGTGTGTGGAGATGGTTGCCACGCAAAACCCTTGAGTTTTACCTGGCCGAATGCGGTAATGTTTTTAAGCGAGAGGAAAGTAGAGGGCGCGGAGCGTGAAACTTGACGCTAGCGAGGCACCTCGATATTTATACTCCGCGTTTAGGTAGTTGCAGCCTACATTCAATCCCTTACCGACCATGTACCTGCCGTACTAACGATTTAGTGTCTTTGAAGTACGAACTCCGTTTGACCCTAAAAACTAACTTCCCCGCTCTCTTCCTGAGTAGAGTAATGAGCTCCATCAAAGGACTTATCAATGACTCTTCTATGTGCAAAGCTTAGAGTGCATGACAAAGATAACTAATTCAACCAGTGAGTTGTTATTAACCAATAGTGAACAGGTCCTCCAAATGACTCTAATTCATGCGAGCTAAAGGGGGCATACATATTACTTCTCGTCCGAGCGTATAGACTTGCAGAGGTCGTAGCTCCATAACTAACCAACCAATCTGAACCAACTAAGTCTTATCGTATAGAGCAGAGCTCCTTCTATGTTATCCAGCGAAAACCCCTTGGTCGCAGGCCTCATATCTCCACGGACTGGGCTGCAGGGATGCCTTATCATTCTCTGAGATAATATGATATTGTCATAATAACTATAGCAGACCCCAGAGTCGAACATGTGACCTTATGCATTTAGTCACGTGCCGCACTGATTACGCTTCTATGTGTAACATGAACCTCCTTGCCCTGTACAATTCTCACTTGTTTATACACCTGTACCTAGCATTCTTGCACCCAGACCCCCCCACCCTTGATAGTGGCATGCTTTAGTCTACCCAAACCCTTAGGCCCCTCACCATTTTACACGATTTCATCTACCAGGACCCAACCTAAACCACACTATGTCCCGGTCTCTTAACGTCCCTCTAGAACTGTTTAGTAGCTTAAACAACTTTGCTATCCTGTCAGATACCAAACTCAACGCCCTCAACCACAAACAAAGAATTGACCACCTCATCTGCATCCAGAATCTGCAAATAGAGTTGATCAATCTCCCTGCCCCAGTACCTGTTCTGTCTGAACAGTCCCCCACCAATCTACAGTTGCAATAGTACTGTACCCATTTAAACGAGGAGCTGGGCAACCTCCATACTGAAGAACAAGGCCTAGAAACCAGTATTAGCCTCGTCAAACAAGACCTTACATGTGCCAAAGTTGCCATCATATCACTCAACATCACCCTTGCTAACACCCTGGTGGGAACAGCAGCTCCAGCAGGTGGCTCCAAGAAAGCCTTGATCCTACGCCCTAAGAGATTCAACAGCCCTACCGAGAAGTTCTGCCCCTTTGCCACTTAGGTACGAATGAAGCTATAAGGGAACGGCCATTGCTTTAGCAACCTCCAGCACCAACTTGCCTATATCATTGGGCTGCTTACTGTTTGTACATTCCTACAAGTACAATTACAGGTCAGAGCAGGCAGAATTAATTACCCTAGCATCAATGCTCTCCTGAACGAACTGGAGCAGGCCTTAGGTGATTCCAACTGTGTCACGACTGCTGAAAGACAACTATGAACTCTGGCCCAGAAGAATGACACCTTTATGTCATACCTCACAGACTTCCAACACCTCACTGCTTATTCCAACTGGAATCACATCATATAATACACCTCCCTCTACCATGGCCTTAGTTCTGAGCTGAGAGATGTCCTTCCCTCCAACCCCAATCCTCTCAAGTCTCTGATTTAGTATACCAACTTGTTCAATCAGTTGGACAGCAACATCCATGCCTGAACTGCTGACAAGAAGGGCTCTATCTCTACCTCTTGGCATACCTCTAACCCGACTCCCCCTCATCAAACCACTCTTGCCCCTACCAATACCACAGTAACTGGCATGTTGCCTGATCCTATAAACCTGACTAGTAGGTGGTATTCCCTGGCCAAGGCTCAGAGAAGAGACCAGATGCAACATGGGTTATGCCTGTACTGTAGGAGAAGTAGACACATAGCTAGGGAATCTCCCAACAAAAGAACCCACCTCCTCTATAGAGCCAATACCCTGACTTTTTCTCCCCACTCTGAGGCTCCTGAGTATACCAGACCAGAAGATAAAGAGTCAAAAAACTAGTAGTCCCATGTGCAGAACACAGTACTAACATGGGACATGTTAGGTCTTTAACTTATCTTTCTATGTCTAGTCTCTGTTTGAATCAAAAAGAAAATGGAATTCAGAATAGCCACTTAGTAATCACCTATGATATCATAGACAACCAAAACACAATCTGAGCCCATGTCCTTATTTATTTTGGAGTAACTGGAGATGCCTTCATGGACAAAGACTTCATATGCCACTACCACCTCCCTTTATATAAACTCAAATTAGATATCAACCTTGCCTTTATTGATAGAAGACCCCTCAGCTCAGGTACCATAACACACCTGACCTAAGTAAACCTCAAGATCAATGACCACTAAGAATTCATTCCTGCCTTCATCATGAAACTAGGTGGCTACCTCCTCACCCTGGGCATCCCCTGGCTGAAACCACCCAACAATACCATCTGGTTCACTAGCAACACTATCATCTTCAAGTCTGACTACTGCCTTCAGAATTGTACACCTAATATCACCAGTATCTAGGGAGTAGAGGAAGATATCTCTTACTTCCTTAAAGCCTATGCCATACAATATGCCCTCAACTACAAAGTGTTGGAATAACATGAAGTCAAGAAGATTGTTCCTCCCAAATACCACAACTTTCTACCAGTATTTTTACAAAAAGGAACAAACCCAACTCCCCCCCAGCCGCTGAGGGGTAGATCACAAGATACTCTTGAAACCTGGCTTCCTCCTCCTCTTCAGCCCTCTCTACAACCTCTGCCAACTCGAACTTACCACCCTGAAGGGATGGATTGACGAGAACTTAAAGAAAGATTTTATCAGTCCCTCCACCTCCTTAGGGGCCTCCCCAGTACTATTCATTAAAAAAAAGGATAAACCCTTGAGGCTTAGTGTGGATTACTGGGGGTTAAATGAAGAAACCATCAAGAATAACAGCCCCTTGCCTCTGCTGGCAGAGACCTTTATGAACATTGTGGAAGTCAAGATCTACTCCAAGCTTGATATATGTGGTGCCTACAACCTAGTCCTCATGCAAAAGAAGGACCAACAGAAGACTGCCTTCCACGCCCCGTATAGACTCTTAGAATCCAATATTATGCCATTCGGCCTCACCAACGCACCTGCTACTTTCCAGACCTTTATCAACATGGTTCTGCATTAGGGATTAGATCGGTTCTGTATGACTTACCTAGACGACATCTTAATATACAGCAAGACTGAAGAGGAACATGTCAAACATGTACAATGGGTCCTAAAAGCTCTGCAGGAAGCAGACCTGGAGCTCAAGCCACAAAAATACAAGTTCCACATCACCTACGTAGAAGACCTAGGATTGATCATCAGCCCTGAAGGTATCTGAATAGATAATGCTAAGGTAGAGACCATAAACACATGACTAGTTCCTGACAGTCCCTATGAGGTTTTCACCTTTCTTGGCTTTAGTAATTTCTAACATCAGTTCATCTGCCCTTTTTTTCATTTGGCACATCCCCTTACTATGCTCACCAACAAGAACCAATCCTTCATATAGACCCCTGATTGTCAGTAGACTCTCAAACGACCTGAGAAAGCCTTTACTACCGTCCCTGTTCTAGCCCACTTTGACTTCCACAAGGAAGTGGTCATCAAAACTAATACCTCCACCTTCGTCTCTGCTGGTATCATATCTAAAATAGACCATCGCATATACCTCCAGCCTGTAGCCTTCTACTTCTGCAAATACAACCCCACTGAATGTAACTATAAGATTGTAACGACCCTACGATATAGAGCTACGGTAACCTACGTCTACGCCCATACATAGGACCAAGAGGTCAGATGGTAGACAAGTCGGATATGGAGGCGCAAATCCAAGAGATATCTGATGGTCCGGAAATCTCTAAGAACAGAAGGTACTTATGGAATAGGTGTACCTAAGTAGTGGTAATAACGTAACAATGTCCGCTCTGGCCTATGGATAGGTCAGAAGGCCAGGTAAGTTTACCCTACCGAAGGAAGTTACGTTACCCTACCATGGAGACTGGTTTCGTGTTACCAGGGACATACTTACCCTACCTTTGGGACACTATTACCCTACCTTCCGTCGGAAATGTTCTCGGAGGAATTTCGGGAAATGTTAGGATTGCTTGTTACGCAATGATGATCAACGGGCACTTGATTGCACTTTGATCGGAAGACTACGGAAGGAGCTATAGTGCTCCGAACAAGCTGTAATTTGGTAGAATTATTCCTAACAGGTACCTGCGGCCCCAGGGTTCGCCCCGGGCGTCATGGGCCAAAGTGGGTGGAGTTGCCGTAATGCTAGTTAAATGGAATCTATGAAGACATGTCCATAACACTGTATGCGTCGTGGCCGTCCGTCCGACCGGAGACTGTTCGCAGGATATAAAAGGGGGCCAAGGTGAGAAGGTCAGGTACCTTCTCCAAAAAGAACAGAGTAAAACGGACCAAAACTGATGGAGTTAGCGTGAGCTATCCGGAAGGGTCCCCAGAGTAGTCCCGGGTAGTGCCGGAGACATCTGGGAAGGTTTTACGCCAATCAAGCCTACACGTGCCCCTTTGCTGTAGGCTCTTCGTGGGTTGTTTGAAGACTCTAATAGCATGACACTTATCACAGTGAGTGGTGTGCCGAGGGTAAGGCACCATGGGTAGCGCCTATGGGTCCCCCCGCCGACACAGCTCTCCGGGGGAGCGTCGTAGACCCCCTAAGTTCGCAATCAAGAAAGATAGAGCTTAGCCGGAAGACAGTTGATGTCTACGAGTACTTGCATAGGTCATAGCATATGGGAAAGGAGTCATTTAGTTAGTCCTCCTAAGGGTCTCAACAGTTAGCCACTGACGAGACACCGATGCACAGAGGTTTTCACTCCGGCAGGTGTATTGGTAAACACCTTGCAGAAACTGATGTGCATAAAGGAGATTTCTGCTAGACTGCACTGACACCTATGGCCCTTCGGGGACACGGTAATGGTGCCGGGGCAACCCTTATGGAGAAGGGCATACTCAAGTTGGTCGGGGTAACTTGATGGGGGAGTTTTTGGTATAAGTCTGACTACTTAAAGATTATACGAGAACTCTCCTACCCCGACAGAATCAACATCCTCTCGAGAGACTTTAATTGAGATAAGCCTGAGCTTAATGATATTAAGTTTTACCGTTTACTTTTATTCCTTACACTTTTGCAAGAGCTGTGTTCGAGAGATTCGAAGTTTGGTGCGGTCGCATCCTTAGGAGCCATCTACCTGAGGGAGCCCCCGTTACAAATATCTATGACAAGGTGCTTATAGCTGTGGTCAGAGCCTTCGAGAAATAGGGATGTTACCTCCTCAGATAACAGGTAACAATTCTAACGGATTACCTTAACCTTAAACATTTAACCACCAAGAGGTCGTTGAACAATTGATGGTCTCATTAGTCCAGGTATCTCTCTCAGTTCAACTATCGGATTGAATACCAGCCAGGGAAGCTGCATGGCAAGGCTAATGCCTTGACCCACATGAAGGACAAGATATCAGAGATGGCAGAAGAATGGAGAGGTTATCAGATGCAGGTGGTATTAAAGTTCCAATCTATGGATTTGTTGGCAAACCTTTCACTTCCAACTGGAGTATCACCCCTGGAAGAACTTTGGAAGAAGGTATATACCGCTGACTCCATAGCCAAACAGATCCTGAAAGTGTTGCACAATAGTAATTGATACCCTTGCATCATATTCCTTAATGAGTACAGACCAGATGACTACCATATCCTCTTTCGTAACAGATACTATACACTAATACATGACCAACTCTAGCTTCAGCTAATCCAAGAGGCCTACGATGAACCCTTGGCCAGACACCCAGGTCACACCAAAACCTATGAGCTGCTTTCGAGACTATTCTACAGGCCAGGTATAAGGTGCAACATCAGCTAGTTCATGGCCAACTGTTATACCTGTCAAAGAAGTCAGACCTCCCAACATGCCCCCTTTGGCATATTATGTCTACTGCCTATTCCCAATCGTTGCTGGGACTACATGTCCATAGACTTCATTACAGGTCTAGCTTGGAGCCAGGGACACAATGCTTTCCTGGTAGTAGTCGACCAGCTGTCCAAGATGCAACACCTGATTGCCTGCTGTCTTACTATCAACGCCTCTACCCTAGTCAAGTTATACCTCCATCACATTTGGAGATACTATAGACTTCCTCCTATGATCACATCAGACTAAGGTACCTCATTCACCTCTCACTTCGGACAGGCAGCCTGTAACAAATTGAAGATAGACCAGAAACTCTCTACCACCTTGCATCCTCAAACCAATAGGTAAACAAAATATATTAATACTATCATTGAATAGTGCCTTCATGCCTACGTCAACTACCAGCAAGACAACTGATGCCAATAGCTACTGATGGCTGAATTTGCCTTCAACAACCACGTGTCCGAGACCACTGGCATTTCTCCCTTCTTTGCCACACAGGGCTACAACCCTCACATGAACTTTCTGGACATGCCAATGATACCACTATCAGAACCACAGGCAGGCATCTTTACCACCCATTTCAAGGAGATTCATAACTACCTATGTATTGAGATGGCCTTCATACAAGATCACCAACAGGAATACGCAGACCGCAGCTGAATACCAGCCCCCAACCTCCAGGTAGGAGATCAGGTATGGTTAAACGCTAAGAACATACGAACCTAACGTCTCTCCCTAAAGCTAGACAAGAAACATCTGGGCCCTTACCCTGTTGTCATAGTCATAAGTACCCATACCTACCACCTAGATCTCCCCCTACTATGAGAATCCACAACGTGATTCACATCTCTCTCTTGGACATGGCCTCATGTGGCTTTCTTCTTAGATAGACAGTACTACCACCACTACCAGTAGAGGTCAACAGAAAGGAGGAATGGCAGGTAGAGGAGGTCCTAGATACTAAGATTGTGAGAAACCAGCTCTGCTACTTACTACATTGGAAGAGCTATGAGGAAGCCACCTGGGAGCCTGTCAACTCAGTCAATTGTCTCCAAGCTATTGACCTATTTCACTAATATTACCTCAATAAGCCTGGACCACTACTTGCGTAATGAACTACCTGCCTCAGAGGACTTCAGCCTCAGAGAGGGGAGCTAGTACTATAGCTACCAGGGTTGGAACAGCACAGTTGCCATGCAGGGTTTTCCTCTGTGTCAGATGGGTCAGGTATCTTGTTATGTCGGGTGGAAGGCTTGTGTAATGGAAACTTATAGAAGGAAAAGAACACCTTGCAGCTGGGCATGACTAGTGGAGGATTATGGGTTATTGGATTTTTCTTCATCTATATAAAGAGGTGTGCCCCTTATGAGTTTACTTTTCTTCATACAATCTGGTCTTTACCTCTAGACACCTGTGCCTAGGAAGTACTCTTTTTCTTTCTCACAGTTATGTGAGACCTAGGCCCCTGAACCCTGACCCTGAACCTCCAGATATCTGAATCTCCTTGCCCGGTACAATCCTTATTTGTTTGTATACCTGTACCCAGCGTCCTTGTACCCAGACCCCCCCCCCCTCAATAGTGGTATACCTTGATCTACCCAAACCTCCGGCCCCTCCCCATTACAAACAGAGGTAGCAAATAGCCACATAAAACATTGAGGATGTGACACCCATGTCTGCCTTCCACTACTCATACTACAAAAACTTGAATAATTGGATGTTATACAGAGCGCTTAATTTAAGGTATGTCTTACCAAGCAATTGTCATACTAATCAGTCAACATCTATTTCATACTTTCTTGGCCACTAATCATTGTAAAAATTCAGCTCCTCTACAGAGTCTTCCACCTCTTCTGCCTCTATACTCTCATCCTTAATAACTCTCATCTCTCCTGCAGCCTCCCCCTTCCTCTCCACCTCCCTCTCCTCTGTTTCCTCTACTACCCCCTCATGTCCTTCCTCCCCAGGCTAATCGCCTTTCCTTTCTATCTCCCCTACCTCAACCTCTACCTGCACTTCCTTTAGCCCCGCAACTAGGAATTTCTTCACTAACACTTTAACAGATATTTGAAAATCCTTACTACCATCAATAGGTAGTAAGAGACCTACAACATGAAATGCTTACCAGATGACCTCTACCAGCTAGGTAGAAAACTGCTCCCTTGCCTTACCAATGGCATGAGTAATCGCTACCCTCTGGCAACCTACTATGCTATCAGTAAGTCTCTCTCCCACTACCAAGGTTCTTTCCTCCTCTTCCCCAATTTCTTCAGGTTGCTGATCCATCACTTCCCAGATCTTGCATTCAATTTAATTGTCAGGTAAGATTTCTCTTCTTCATCCATATTGAAAACAAGTATTACTAACCCTTAACATGACCTTAAATAGACTATTGATAGATACATCTAGAGGCTGTATAAGGCCTATGCAGCCTCCAGGTATTACGCTAGATGTAATATTATAGGCATAAAGGGTATCAAGTACCTCAGATGTCTTGTGACTGGAGAAAAGGTCAAGTGCTAGGAGTGATAGCTAGCCATTTAGAACAGGTATAAGCTGTTCAAATATGTATGGTATGGTACTATCTCAATAACTTTGTACAAACATAAAAAACAGTAGAGAGAGTATACTGCAGGCACGCTAAGCGAGAAGAAGTTTTGTATGAAGGTAAATTGGTAGTAGTTCTTGTCCTTAATTCTCTTAAGCAAGATGGGTGGTAACCCCTATTTATACAGGTGCACATCCTTCATGTAACTAAGAGGAAATATAAGGAAAAATATAAGTATCGATGTGTTTGACTATAACATAAGTAGGAAAAACATAAGTGCAAATATGCTTGACCCTAAAGAATAGCCAAGGAAATCCCATAAACATGCGTAAATCTAAGGTGGTGTGAGTGGATAATTAAAACATAATTGTAAATCAAATAACTGATGACCATGTATGATGATGCATAAAATATAAGAAATAAACCCAAATACCAGATAAGAAAAGTACACCATAATCCCCTAATCGTATCATGAAATATCAAACGAAATCCACGTAATACATACTCCAGCAGTAGTAATATCTGTGTCTAGAAATAATACTATGTAGAGGAATATATCATATTATCAAGGAGAATATATATATGAAACGAATTAGAAAATCCAACATAAGCTATTCCTCAAGCCACTCAATCACATTGATTGAGTTAGCATAGGCAGTTAGGTTAAACTTGACAATAACCTGACTGTCATATCTTTGACACTCTATAACAATTGTAAGACCAATTGTTAAGAATCCTACCAAGTACGGAGGTGCGACAGGTAACGATTCTTACGTTTGGACGAGGTAATAGTTCTTAGGCCGATGCCTATGCAATATCGATAGTCAAGTCCTTTGACCTCTATCTTATCACGCCTATTCTTCTGCTCATCTTAAGTCCCCACTTGGGACTTATTCATTCAATGTGGGAAGAGAGACAGTTGGCTCTCTTAGAAGGAAAAACAATTCTTGGATTTCTTAAAATAAATCTTAAAGAGCATAAAGGTAGGTTTTATTGGTAAACTTAAAGGTAGGAAATAAACAAGAAGAACATGTGAAGAGCTAATACTAGGAGTCATAGTGACTCTTTATATAGTAGCTCTTCACCTGATGTGACTCATACTTTTGCATCACGCAAACCCTGTGACTCATAACTATGATTCATGCAAAACCTACCAGCCAACTCCCATAAGTCGCTGCGCAACATATCTAAAACCAATCCAAACATAATAACCAAGTCAGGTGCACAACTCGCCTCACCTGAGTGAAACCCATGACTCATAATTTGAGTCATGTGCGAAAATCATAACATCGTGTAACTTACAACTGTGAGTCACGAACAGGTAAACATAATAACCTATAGTACAGTAGTATGCGTCATGTGAAATTCCAACATACCTATAGCTCGAAATCCTGAGCTATGTGAAATCTCTCTTGCTTGGTCACAGTTTGTAACATTAACTCCCCTCTCCCCCAGCCCGAGTCCCATCAGGCTTACAACAGTCTTTCCTCCAATCTCCATGCCCTGTCCATGGGTAGTCCCTACTTGGCTTCTTTGTTCAAGTTTAACCAAGCACTAACTTTCCTCACTCAAGTCAGGGCCCTTTCTGCCTCCTTCTCTTCCTTTCTCCTGTCATTCTGGAGTGTCTTTCTTATCCTCGGTTCCTCCCTTAACTCGCTCTGGAGTTGTCCTATCTTTTCCACTCTCTGTTCTAATATTTTTTTCGTCTTCTCTGCCTCTACCAACAATTTCATTATTATCATCTCTAGTTTCTTCTTTCCCATCTCTTCCTCCCAGGAAACGTGTCTCGTCTTCCTGAGTTTTACCCATTTTTGTTTTTTCGCCCCCCTTCTCCTCAACTCCATCCTCGGAGTCGGTTCAATGTATTGTACCAGAGCCACTGGCTCTGGTATTGGAGACCTCACAGGTGATCCTAGAGGTGAAGTCTTGGATGGCCATCGGTTCGCCTCCCAAGGCCAATATCGCGAGACCTCCTTCTCCGTTTTGTGTACTTGGCACTCGTCGTTGTTGCAACCTGTCCATGACAGGTTCGTGTGTTCCCTTTCTGGGGTCATTTTCTTCCTCAAATTGAAGTCTGCTAGGTTGGTCCAGTCTTCATTGCTCTATTCTTTCTTGATCGGTGTTGGGGCGCGATACCCCAAGCTCGTTAGCATGATGTGTTTAAATGCATCGTGTTCCGGAACATTCTGTAGGGCCGACAGTATCGGCAATTGCTGGTCTTAGGTCTCAGGCTAATCCCAGTGGTAGGAATCAGTTCTGCGTAGTGGCAGGGCTAAGTCCTCGGATTCTTGTACATCCTCGATGCTCGGCTGAAGGCTTGCTTGGGTATCATTAGTAGAATTGGCTCGACTGCATATTGTGCATTATTGAAGGTGTCTGCTGAGTACCAGGTTTTATCGTGTTCAGGTAAATATCCAGTCCACTTTGCTCGGTATTGCAAGCGACCACAGTGTAATCGAGAGTCAACTATTTCTTCGAGTTCGTATTCTGATTCACCGTCTATTTCAATAGGGGGTGTTGGTAGTTTTGCTTGTGAAGGTAGAGGATTGTCTTGATAGGATTCAAGAAGACTGATGTAGAAGGTGTCGTATATCTTTCTTGATAGTGGAAGGTCAAGTTTATAAGCGCCACTTCCTATTTTTGCCAAGATTTTGAATGGTCCTATTTTCTTGTAGTCTAATCTTTTTGTTGGTTGCATGGTTCTGATGTTGCATGGTAGTAACCAAACCTTGTCTCCTAATTTTAGGATTGGATCAGGTTTCCGGTAACGATAGTATTCTTCCTTTTGTCGTAGTTGTGCTGTGACTATTTCTGTTCGTAATATGTCATGAAGTTGACTCATATCTTTCTTATCCGTTATCTTTCCTTTGAGCATATGACCTATAGTCTCGTTTTCTGGATGTAGGCCATAGTTTGTATAGAAGGGCGTCGTTTTAATTGTTTCTTACTTTCTATTGTTGCATGCGAACTCTGCCATTAGTAGCCATTCGCACCAATCGTCTTGTTGGTAATTGACATATGCTCGAAGGTATTGTTCCAATATGCCATTTATCCGCTCCGTTTGTCCATCCGTTCGAGGATGGAAGGCTGTGCTCAGAAGTCTTTCAATCCCTAATTTTTCCGTTATTTCTTTCCACACCTCGGATGTGAACAGTGATCCTCTGTCACTGATGATATCTTTTAGTAACCCATGCAGGCAGTAGATTTCCTTCCAAAACAGAGTAGCGAACCATCGTGCCGTCATGTCCGTCTGGCAGGCTATGAAGTGACTCATTTTGGTCACGCAATCTACTACCACTAGTATGGCCTTTTGATTGTTCAACTTTGGTAAGTCTGTAATGCAATCCAGGGAGATTGACTTCCATGGTTTTTCTGGTGCTTCATTGGATTTGAGTAATCTATAAGGTGCGTGTTGTACCACTTTGGTCCGTTGGCACATGTCGCAATTTCTGACATATCATTTGATCTCTTCCCTTATCTTTGACCAATAGTAATGTCTGTTGACCAACTTGGTAGTTTTGGCTATTCCCCCATGTCCCGCATATGGGGGATTGTAATGGTATTGTATGATTTCAGTATATAATTCTTTTTTTTCTGGGATCTATATCTTCCCATCATACTACAGATAGTCATCCTTCCATTGGCATAGCCCTAAGGCTATTCCTTTTGTTTCCTTCATTCCAATGGTTAGTTTTTCCATTATCTCCTAGATGCCCTCATCTAGCAAACTTTCTTTTCGAATATCTTCTTCCAATGTTGTCCATGTGTTTATTTTATTAAGGGATTCATATCTAGTATCTCCCTCTTCCTGTTGGAAATATTCTTCTTTCAGTAAGAGTATTTGTTGTTTTTGTTTGATCTTTTCATCTTCCGGGTCCTTTGGTTTGTCATTTGACCTTCTTGTTAAGGCATCTGGTTTTCCTCCTTCTTTTCCAGGACCATATTCGATCTTGAAGTTGTAAGTGCTGAGCTTCTCTATCCACCATATTTGTCGTCCATTTAGCTTCTTCGTGGTCATGAAGTTTACTAAATTCTTGTGGACTATGAGTATCCTGACTGGTGCTGGGTTGTTTTGTACGTATCTCCTCAATTCTTTCAAGGCTTCAACTATTGCTAATAGTTCCTTGTCATGTACGTCATAGTTGCATTCCACTGAAGTCACTGTTTTGGATCTGAATACTACTGGTCACCATTTCCCATCTTCACATTTCTGTGATAGTATGCCCAAGCATACATATTTTGACTCATCCATTTCAATCATTGTTGCCTTCTTTGGATCGAAATGTACTAGTATTGGTCCTTGGGTAACCTTGGTTCTGAGTTCGTTGAACGCTTCTTTTTTCTTGGCTCCCCAATCCCATTTGATATCCTTTTTAGTCAGGTTATATAGGGGTTTGGCCATTCAACTAAAGCCTTCTATAAACCTCCAATAGAAATTACAGAACCCCATAAAACATTGGATGTTGGTTTTGTTCTTTGGATATTCCCATTCCCATATTGCTTTGGTTTTGACAGGATC
The DNA here is from genome assembly GCA_900010015.1 of Tuber aestivum. Lineage (NCBI taxonomy): Eukaryota > Fungi > Ascomycota > Pezizomycetes > Pezizales > Tuberaceae > Tuber > Tuber aestivum. The sequence goes on along the minus strand of LN891120.1, from coordinate 38,050 downwards.
CATTCATACTCCTTCTCCATTAATGATGAATCCTAGGTATTCGGTTTCTTCCTCATAGAATTCACATTTGCTGGGTTTGCATCAAGTTCCAGATTTCTTGATGTTGGCCATTATGTTGCTGACATCCTGCTGGTGTTGTTTCATATCTTTGGAATATATAAGTACATTATCTAGGTAAACAATGTAGCATATATCCAGTTACTTGTGGAGTACTCTGTTGATCCATCTTTGGAATGAGGCGGGTGCATTGGTTAGCCCAAAAGGCATAACCAGGTATTTCTATGTTCCGTATTTCATGGCAAATGTGGTCTTCCATTCGTCCCCTTTCTTGATTCTGACATTGTGATAGGCATCTCAAATGTCTAGTTTGATAAAGTATTTGGCTGATCCTAGTCAATTCAATGCTTCTCCTATTAGAGGTAGGGGATACCGATTCTTTTTGGTTATTTCGTTGAGGGCTCGATAATCGATGCATAGTCTTAACTTCTCCTCCTTTTTCTTGATGAATAAACTAGGTCACCCTCTGTTGGCGTAGGATGATTGGATCCATCCTCTCTCCAGATTTTGTTGAATATATTTCCTCAGTTCTTAGAGCTCTGTTTCTCCCAACGGGTATATTCTTTTCTGTGGCAACCCCTTGCTGCCTTCTTCAAAATTGATTTCCAAGTCCACGTCGGGTTGGTAAGGGGGTCACTTGGTGGATTCCTTTTCTTGGAATGAATTCAGATGGTAGTAGTATTCTTGTGGTACTAGCTTATCCAACTGTTCGTCCTTTGCTTGAGGTTGACTTTTTATTGGAAGCTCTATACTGATGTTAATCTTGGCTAGGGTTGTTCCTTTATCTTGGAATTCCCATTTGAGGATTCCTATTGTTTCTCCCTTGCAGTAGAACTTTCCAAAAGCTTGTGCTGCTATTCAGTTTATTTCAATCCTTGGTTAATCTTCTTTGGTTGTACTTTCTTGGTCCGTACTGCCAAACCCTTTGGCCGTTCTCTTTGTTTCAACCAGGCTTTCCACTTCTTGGAGTTCTTATTCATTGATCTTTTCAATGATCAGTTGTGTGATCTTATCGCCTTTTTCCACCTTGTATTCTTTGTTGCCCTGGTTGACCAAAATTACTTTTAGTTCACTTGTATAGTCGGCGTCTATCACACCCTCGTTGGTAGTAAGTCTGTGCTTGACTGCAAGACCGCTGGGTAGTGCTATATGCCCATAGGTGCCTTGAGGTAACTCTATGACTATTTCAGTTGGCACGATTACCAGCCCATTGGCTGGTATCCTGACTTCTTCATTGGCATACAGGTCATGTCCTACTGCCTTCTTAGACCCTTTTGTGGATATCTTTGCCTCATGGCTTAATCTTTGAACTTTGATTCTTTGATCTTTTCTTGGTTGTACTTAGTTGAACTTTGCTTCTAAGTTCTTTTCAAGTGCTTTGTCTTCAGGTGTTGCATATATCACCAGTGAACTGTTGAGATACTATGTCGTACATCATTCACTGGTGAAGGTAACCTTTCCTTCTTTCCAATCGAGTGTTAGGTTGTGTTGCCTTAACCATGGCATTTCTAGAATGATCTCCTGGTGCTGTAAGTTTGCCACTTGGAAGGTTGCCACTTCCCTATGGTTTCCGATATCCATAGGTACTTGTATAGTATGGGTTATAGGTCCCATTGTGCTGGGTTTTCCGTCCGCGAGGTAAATTTGTCTTTTATTTTTTGCTTTCTTAGTCCTTAGTTGATATTTCTTGCAGACTTCGTCGTCGATAAAGTCTTCCGTGGCTCCTGAATCGAGTATTGTGTGTATTGTCATTACTTGTTTCTTGTCATTATATATTTTTGTTTCAATCATGATATGATCATTATCATTATCCTTCATATTCGTGCTTGCAAGAGTGTAGTAGTTGGCCATCAAGATGAATTTGTCTTTTGGAGAGTCCCACAGACGATCTATTGCTGGGAACCTTCGTTCATTGCCACCGTCTCATATTCAGCTTTGATTTCCATTTCCCTTAGGTTGCTGCGTAGTTGGAATCTAGGGCTCTGCCTAGTGTTCTGCTGATTTCTTCCTTGATTTGGAGCGGGATTGGCAGGTTGTCTGCAATACTTAATCATGTGCCCTCCTATTCTACATCTTAGGCATAGATTGTTGTTTCATCATCTAAGGTATTCGTCTTTTGCGAGGTTCAGTGACGGTCTCCTTCTGGTTGTGTCTAGATCCATTGCGTCGCCTCCTTGAGTGGTGGTCCTATAGGTTCTGTTCTGGTTCCTGAGCGCACCTAAGTTTCTTGTGTTCATATTGTTGCTCTGTGTTGTGTTGGACTGGTTTCTTTGAATCCAGTCTAGTTGTCCAAATTGGATTTCTTTTCAAATGGCCCAGTGGGCTATCTCTTCGGTCATGGTGAATCTTTCCTCGCTGTATCTCCATGCATCTTGATCGGTTTTTCTCAAGCCTTTCATGAACCACCTCATAGCAGAGGCATCGTTGCACTCCGCATCGTACTGGAGTAGTCGGAACACGTACTAGTAATCGGTAATATTTTTTGTTCCTTGGCGAATTTCTTCTAATTTGTTTCACGCCAATTGGCTTAATTCTATGTCCGTAAATTGGGCTTCAAATACTGCCTTGAAGCTGACCCAGTCCATCCATGGTGCAGTATTACTGACTACAATGGAGGTTACCTATTTTAGGGCTGTTCCTTTGAGTAGGGTGAGAGTATATCGTATTTTGTCTTGGTCGTTTTCTTGTGTCCATCCTACTGCATCGAAGTAGGTCAAGAGTTGTACCATAAATCCTCATAACTTGCTTCTTTCCCCATCATATCATGGTGGGGTCTTGACTTTGGGTTATTGCCCTGTTCCTCTTATAGCCTCTTGTATCATCTGTTCCACTTCGTTTTGTGAAATCATCTGAGGAGGTACTGGTCCTGCTGGAGGTGGGCCTAGGGGTGGTGCTGGTCCCGACATTCTTTTAGGTTTTAGTGTTTCCAGTACTTCTTCCGCGTCCGGAAAGGTGACTCGTTCAGATGTGACTGGACTTGCGGTCCCTGCCAAATGTTGACTTGCTTCACTTATCACTTGTTCTAACTCTTCTAGTCCAAAACCTTCATCTTGGCGGTCCAAATCTCCTTCTAGATCTGAGTTGAATGAGGCCTTAGTATAATCATCAAGTGTCACATTGTAGACATGTTCTAATGTCAAGAATCCTACTGGGCACAGAGGTGCGACAGGTAACGATTCTTATGTTCGGGCAAGGTAATAGTTCTTTGACCGATGCCCACGCGATATCCATAGTCAAGTGCTTTAACCTCTATCTTATCGTGCCTATTCCTCTGGTCTTCTTAAGTCCTCGCTTGAGACTTATTCATTCGATATGGGAAGAGAGACAGTTTCCTCTCTTGGGAGGAAAGACAATTCTTGGATTTCTTAAGATAAATCTTAAAGAGTGTAAAGGTAGGTTTTATTGGTAAACTTAAAGGTAGGAAATAAACAAGAAGAACATGTAAAGAGCTAATACTAGGGGTCCTAGTGATTCTTTATATAGTAGCTCTTCACCTGGCGTGACTCATACTTTTACATCACACAAACCTTGTGACTCATAACTATGAGTCATGCGAAACCCATCAGCCAACTCCTATGAGTCACTGCACAACATACCTAAAACTAATCCAAACATAATAACCAAGTCACGTGCACAACTTGCATCACCTGAGTGAAACCCATGACTCATAATTTGAGTCATGTGTAAAAATCATAACATCGTGTGACTCACAACTGTGAGTCATGAATGGGTAAACATAATAATCTATGGTGCAGTAGTATGTGTCATATAAAATTCCAACATACCTAAAGCTCAGAATTCTGAGCTATGTGAAATCCGCCTTGCTTAGTCACAGTTTGTGATACCAGTACCTATTCCTCAAAAAAAGACAAAGGGTTTGACACAAGGAATCCCATTGGCAAATACTATAAGTTGTATAGTCCCCTGTTGCTTATCTCAGCCAGACCAGCTGGATTGAATCCAGATTATCTGCTCATCAAGCTGATTGTAAGTTTGGCCCTTTAGGTATTCCAATGGAACTGGTGTCTGATTCGTGTTATAGATCTATCCTGGAACTGGAATCGGTCAGCCTGAAGCCCTTTCTGGGCACTGCTCCCCCTTGATTCTCCTGGCTGGTACTGTGAGTTTGGACAGTTAAATTGAAACCAGGAAAGTATTGCCTCTCCCAAGTCTTTCAGCAACTGACTTGACTGTCTTTATTGGTAGCAAACTAAAGACTAATTTGATGCCACCTTAGATATCCATGAAACAACCCATTAGAGAAGTTAAACTCTCCTAAGTCCCCTTCTAGATAATTTTTAATGAAGAGTTCTTTACAAACTCTTCTAAACTATCCTCACCAAACTACTCTTTGGAGAGCATGCTACTCTCAGAATCTCTAAAACAGTTTTTTTTCTGTTTCAGGCTACTGGCACTTTCTTCTACCTCCTCATATAAGTCTTTGTCCTGCCTGTTGCTCCTTAAACTTCCCCTCTTTCTCCTCTTTTCTCCAATACAACAGATTGGCTGCTGGCACTTTAAAGTGATTGGCTACCTCCTCTTCACAGCTTGCATACCTTTGTTGGGCGAAAGTGTATTTGAGTCCCTATCCAGGATGAGAGACCTTGAAGCTTATAGCTGACAGTATAGGAACAATAGGGGTTTGTGACTACTTTAGATATCTTTTGAAGAATTTCAGTAAGTGGCTTTCTCTTTGGTTCAGTTTTTTTTTTTTATGCCAGTATAGAATTAGTCTACTGGGAGAGGAGGAATATCCGGATGTACACAGATCCAGCTACAAAATTGTACTAGCATGCTGTTAATTAATTGTTTTGTATCTGTTTGACTCTTTCTTGATATATCATTTATCATGTATTTATATTGTTTATATTTTCTACATATGTCAAAAATCAGGTGATGTTGCAATTAACTTCAAGTGAGATTTTATGTCTCTAATTCCCCATATTTTCACTATTCAAAGCAATCCTGAGACATTAATTTCTATTCCTTCTAGCTTTGAACCTTATTTTAATCTTCTAGCACACCGTCCAACTATTAGAGTTTTTGCAGTAGCAGTAGCCATAAACCGCTTGCTCTAATACCTCAGTTAGGATGAGTTTATTGCTCCTGTACCTGTTGAATGTTCTATAAGAATTTCATACTTGCTTACAATCATGTTGTTGGTAGGATCAGATAGAAGAAGTACTTACCTTAAAGAGTTGTACAGCTCAACTTGTAGTCTTATTTGACTCTTTAGCAAGCCACTAACATTCTAGTTCTCAGGTTAATTGTTCGTTCATATTAGACTTATCCACTCCAGATACCATTGGTGAACAGCATTCGATATACTTCAAATGTTAAGAAGATTGAATAAAATTAGTTGTATGATAGAGAATGAAAAGTTGATTATTAATAACTTATTTTATGTACATAGAGCTAAAAAACTAATAAACTAATAAAAAAATAAAAAACCTGTCAAGTTTATTATATCCCACTTGCTTTTACATCTTGCTTAGTTTTTCTGACTATAAGCAAAGCAAAATAGAAGGGGAATGGGCTATTACCATATGAGTAGTTAGATTTATCTTGTTTAACTTTATAATATTATACAAATATTTAAGTGTATTCAATTCTCCCCTTTCCCACCCCCAGGAAAAAATCTTTGAGTACTCTTAGTATCTGTTAATATTATAGTCTTGTCATTTATCAGCTACTTACTCCTAATACTATTATAATCTACTAAATACAATACTAAACCCATCAGTAAAAAAAAATATAGCTTGCCTCCAGAATTGAAGTTTGTAGTAGAAGGGATCCACAATGCATCTAGAGCACATCTGGTATGTCTCATAACCCAAATAGGAAAATCTTTGTATCAGTATCAAGATACAGAAAACACATAGTTTGCACTAAACAGTTATGCAAATGGACTATTATTTTCTATAAAGTGGTACAATTAATTTTACTACAATTTTTGCAAGTTGGATTTCAAAATTCAAAACTCACTGTAAGTTTTCAACCAATGTGGTTGATACTTTAACAGGTAATATAAAATTCCTGTATTATTTTATTAAGATAATACATTTTGACCAATTTTGACTACCTAAAATTGCTTCTTTCCAAGGACCTTGGGATGCATTCCCAAGGCACCAGATGCATGGGAAGATCAGGATGCAAACTGGACTTCAGGATGATCACTGTTGTTTTTTTTTTTACTGATGCTCCTTCAGTACTTAGATACTATTGATCCTGTTTTCTGATGTCCACCAAGAATGGATTGTTTTCAACTATGGTCGCTTCACTTCCATCTACCCACCTAACCCTGCTGATCACTTTTTCCGTCCTTTTTGACGATGTGTGAGTAGATATATATTCGTGTCATACCGTAGGTCATACCGTAGGTCATACCGTAGGTCACTCGCCGGTTTTCTTTGCGGCTCCGTCGCAGCCGGTAAACGAGTGATCGTCGACGAACCGAATCCGGATGCTGGGCAACCCGGTCGTTCTTGGCAACCGCCCCTCCATTCGAGTCTTGTCCCAGGCCATTCAACCCTCGTTCCACCCCCCTCTTCCCCCCCATCTTCCCCTTCCCCCACTAACAACGCCCCTTTTGATTTCGCACACGAACCCTCGCAATCTCCAGCCCAATTAAACCCTCTCCCACTGCTTGCTTGAAGCGCCAGTTAAATTTCTAACCAGATCGAATATGTCGGCTCCCGCGCTTAAAAACTTTGAGCCAAAGGATCCCGTTCAGCTCAGTCCCCCCAAGGACGACCCCATCTCTGTCGAAAAGTTGGGGGAGGCTGACGGTAAGCTTATGTGTTACAATTGAAATCACCTTTGATATTCAAATCTGCACGTCTGCTCTTGTGAACAACCTATTAAAGTATACGCATTGTAGGGTCCGCCGAAGGACGTCCGGTCTATGTCGCTATCAAGGTCTATCATCTCCTTCATTTACTACCCCTTAGTAGGCTAGAACTAGTGAAGCTAAATGAGTACAGGGCATCGTCTTTGACGTGTCGAACAACAGGTCTTCTTATGGCCCTGGAGGTTCCTATCATGGTGTGTATCCTGGGCTGTTTCCGCGTAAGCTATGCAACGGCCTGATATTGATCTAATGTTTCTTTTCTTCGCCGTAGTCTTCGCGGGAAAGGATGCCTCCCGTGCTCTGGCCAAGTCATCCGTCAAACCCGAGGATGCCATTGCCAAGTGGGACGATCTTGGGGACAAGGAGAAAAGAGTGCTAAATGACTGGTAAGCCTGTATTCTCTAAATAAGGAAGATTTATTCATATGCTATTCCCGCCGCCACCCGACGTCAACTCGCGAGCACTAGATGGCTAATTTAGCTCCGGCTACGCAGGTACACCTTCTTCTCCAAACGCTATAATATTGTTGGGAGGGTCGTTGGTTCTGACCACTGAGGTGTTTCTTCTTCTCTTCTTGTCCTCTCCTGTATAGCTTTTGTTAGGGTCGAGGAAGGAGGGAGTCTAAATATTATTTTCCTTATTATTTTCTCTACATCTAGTATACCACAGGTAACCAGCGCAAAGTCCAACAGACAGGCAGAAAATCAAGACAAAGTGAATATTAAAGAAAGAAGGCAAAAAGGTCTTCGTTCGAACATGTCTGTGTGAAATACGCTTTCCCCACATGTCCGGTTGTATGGCGACACCATACACTACCACCCGAGCATCTTGGCACCTGCGCTGCATGCTATCTCTGCTTTGGTCCTGACGTGCCATGCTTCAGATGTTTGGTATTCAGCCATCACTCTATCCGGTGCACTGGCAATCAACACTGTGCCATTCTCCCCCTTGAGCACCCAATATACTTTGATACCTGCGACTAACCCGACCGCCCCACCGAGGACGTAGCCCCCCTTCACACCACTAACACCTGTAAGAATTGCGATTTTGCAACCTTCAAGGAGCGTTCTACCCACTTGCGCGCTCACTACTCGTGTCAAGGTTGCAGTGCTAGGGCACTCATCCTGAGTGCCCGACAGCTCAATATCACTTTGCAGCTCAACATCACTTTTGTGGCTTTGCATCATTTTTGTGGCTCAACATCACTTTTGTGGCTTCATGTAACATGATTGTTCATTACCAATTGTTTTTGTTTGATATAATAGAAAGAATTGAAAATCTAGTATACAGGAATTTTTTTTCAACCTTACTTGCTTCTGAATACCTGCAATTATCATTTTGGATAATTCTTTTATATCCTTGCACAAGGTGTCTTTGTTTGACACATGTCTTCATTTCATCTAGTAGTGGTTTTCGCTCTGCCTTTTCAACTCATTTTTGAGCATTTTGAACTCATAGTAGTTGTTTCTCTACCTTTTCAACCTCCATCTCTTCTTTTCTTTTCTGGGTAGGGTAAAAGAGGGTGCAGGTGGCATATTGTGAAGTTTGGAATTTGTATATAGCGAAAAAATTGTAGTCTTATAGATAGAGAGTTTCTGTAAACATATAGAAAATAATCTTGTATTTATTAGAGATATATTATACTAAACTATCAAAATACAATGCTTAGAATTACAAGTATGGAACACATAGAATTACAGGTAAGATTGAGCCACAAAGGTGAGATTGAGCCACAAAAGTGATGTTGAGCTGCAAAGTGATGTTGAGCTGTCAGGATGAGTGCCCCCGAAAACTGAGGGCCTGTTTGGCGGGAACGGTAGGGGGGTCGACCGTTCCGTTCGTTGATGATTTTTGCTGGGGAAATGGTTGTCTTGGCATCTTCAGAACGGAAGGAAACGATCATTTGTATGGGGGAACGGAACGGTTCCGTTCCCGCCAAACAGGCCCTGAGCCAGCAAAATTTCGGGGGTTGCAGCGCTAGGGCGCTGCAACCTTGGCACGCGTACAGTAAATGGCAACTAAAAGGAGGAACAGGGCGGTTTTGGGTTTCTGCTTTGTATTCCCCCCGTTTGTTAGGCTTTAGGCAGAGAGATGACTTTCCTTTGCCACTACGGGCCTGGCTACAACATACCCGAGCACTGTAAGAGCTTGTATCACAGAAACATACCATGGTGTGCCGCATGTATAGTATTTACTGCTTCATAGCCTACGGGCTCCGTAAGCATAATGGCATATAATAATAACCTGCACTGCATGAAGTTTTATTCACCCCCACTAATTGCACTTCCCCATATCATAGATTTTCCCCGCCTATTCTATACAAGACAGTACCTTATATCCCGTTATGATAACCTTCTTTTTTCAAGTTATATTCTATTAACTCTAAAATATCTGGTTCATCATCAACAATAAGTATCTTCTGTTTTACGGTTGCTCATAGCTTTAATTATTTGTTTACGAAAATAGGTAATCAATTATAATATACCGTTAGTCAC
>LN891119.1:270857-285736 GCA_900010015.1 Tuber aestivum | reverse complement strand
GTTCTGGTCGAACACCTCTCTGGTCGGCTGCGGGGAACGGGTATGAGGGAACAGTAAAGCTGCTGTTACAACGAGGATATACCAATCCCAACTCTGCAAACAAATATGGTCGCACACCTCTCTCGTGCGCTGCGGCGGGCGGGTATGAGGGAGTAGTAAAGTTGCTATTCGAACGAGGGGATATCAATCCTCATACTACTGGCAAATATGGTGGAACACCTCTCTCCTACGCTGCGGCGGGCGGGTATGAGGGAGTAGTAAAGTTGCTCTTGGAACGAGGGGATATCAACCCCAACACTGCAGACAATTCTGGTCGAACACCTCTAGCGTGGGCTGCGGGGAACGGGCATGAGGGAGTTGTAAAGTTGCTGTTGGAACAAACAGATATCAATCCCCACACCTCAGACGCTCCATATGGTCGAACGCCCCTCATGTGGGCCATGGGGGGTGCGCATGTCAAAGTAGTAAAATTGCTATTGGAGCGAGAGGATATTAATCCCGGCGCTGCAGACACTCAAGATCGCCGAACACCACTTTTCTGGGCTCCGAGGGCCGGGTATGAAGCAGCGGTAAGGTTGCTATTAGAACAAGAGGATATCAATCCCATCATTGCAAACACCAAATATCGTCCAAGCTTACTCCAGTGGGCCGTGATAGGTGGGCACGAGGCTGTAGTGAAGCTTCTGTGGGAACACGAGGACACTAATCCTGAGACTATCAACACCGCATCTTGTCAAATACTACTCTTGTTGGCTGCGCAGCACGGACGTGACCGGGCAGTAAAGTTGTTATTGGAACGAGAGGATATTGATCCCAACGCTGGAGATGTCGAATATGGTCGAACGCCACTCGGGTGGGCCGCGAGGGGTGGGCATGCTGATGTAGTACAGTTGCTACTAGAACGAAGGGATGTTGGTTCTAACACAACAGACACGAAAAACGGCCAAACACCACTCGGGTGGGCGGCGGAAGGCGGGCATGAGCCGGTAGTAAAACTGCTATTGGAACGGGACGACATTACTCCCGGTACTGGAGACACTGGTTATGGTTTAACACCACTATCGTGGGCTGCGGAGGGGGGGCACGACGGGGTGGTACAGCTACTATTAGAACGGGGCGATCTCAATCCCAACACCCCAGACACCGCATTTGGCCGAACACCGCTCTCGTGGGCTGCAGCGCGCGGGCATTCTGCTGTCGTGAAGTTGCTGTTGGAACAAAAGTGTATCAACCTCAACACCGCGGACACCGAATATGGTCAAACACCCCTCTCCTGGGCTGCGGAAGGTGGCCATGAGGGGGTCGTAAAGTTGTTGGAACGAGACGATCTCAACCCCCACCTCCCAGACCTCGGCGGCAAAACAGCCCTCGATCTAGCTGCCTCTTGTGGGTATTCTGGAGTTGTGGAGTTACTCACTAAACTGAAACCCTCCTCTCCTACCCCTGCGGACCTCCATGATGCCCCAGAGCGCCCTCCACCCGGGCCCTTTAGTCCACCTCAACACCCGTCTCCGCCTGCCCACCAGTCCTCTGTTTCACCCCCGAAGCCCCTTCCCCGGGCTGCCCGACCCCTTCTCCCAACTGCGGTTCGCCCCATCGTGCTTATTTCCTCTTTAATTTTTTTCTTCTATTTTTTTGTTGTCATTAGCCCCTCCTTCTCAGTCGGCTTATTTCTTGCCCCTCTCCTTTGATAGCTATAATATACATTCGGAGTCGGGGTGGGCGGGGTCTCCATCCATCCTGGTTAAATTTTTGGGCGCGTACCCGCAGTCTGACGTGAAGGGACTTAATTCCGGGGGCTCTTTAGTCGTTCAAGGTGCATAATCTATACACTCTTCTCTCTCACTTCCTTCCCAATTTTGTTCCCCTCGCATAAAATTCTGTTTATCATCTCAGGTTGGACGTCTTATTTCCTTCGTTTTTTCTTCAAATTCTCTTTTAGAACGCTTCATCTTTCAAATATATAATACCATCCCCTGTGTGTTTTAGTAATCCACCCTCGATAGAGAGATGATATCAAAGTCAGCATTTTTTCGATAGCATGACCCATAAGAAGCCTTAATCCAGATTCTACTGTCCCACCATCTCACACATATAACTTTCATCAACCAACCTGTGATAGTGGTTCCTATTTCTAGTCCCATATATCCGCGATACGCTACGAGACCCTCACGCCGACAACCTGCATATTCTCCGGTGGGTCCCGGCCACCCCCGCCTGTACCCTAACCTCGGGTGCGGGGCAGAGAAGGTCTCCACATGAAGTGTGTTCCAAGGACCCCTTATGATCCACGCGCAGGAACAAAAAATCCTCAGAGCGCGAACAAATAGTAGCAATGGAAGATAAATTGGAAGAACCACCATCATGACAGAAAATGGATTTCTTGCTAACTCACCTCGACTTTCTTCGATATTTCAGAAACACTGTACTATACGGTGTGGGAGGAGTCGGAAGTTCCTCCCATGTGTAACTCACTCCACATGTAGGTTGCCGTGCACACTCCCTGCTTTCCTTTATTGCTCTCCCCACTCTTCCTTCTCATTTGGCCTTCGGAATTATGGCTCTTAAAAATGGATTGTTGGCCATTTTTTTTGTAATCTGGACAGCCGTGTTGGCATTCGGTGATGGTATATTATAATAATCCGAGTAGTTGAGTATTGTAGTATTATCAGGACATATTGGGGGAGCGCTGGGGCAGAGGTATGTCTAGAGATGTAAGTGGGAATGTGTGAGCAGAGGTATGCGTATGTGGGGCTCTGGCAGGCCTAGACGAGTGACCCGAGGGTTTACCCTCCTGTGGTGTCTTCCCACCTATATAAGTTGGTTTAGTTAGCTAGCCACCCCCCCCCAGACAAGATATGATAACACACTTGTCTGCATCGTCGAACTGGTTGCACAACTGAGCAAGTCCACCCCAACTACCATTCGGTAGTAGCCTCGACTACCCTCCCTGCACTGCACTGCACTGCCCTCTTATCCTGTTTTCGATTTTCGGTTTTCGGTTTCCAACATTTGTTCTCAGCCGCTACTAAAATCATTACCTGCGCTCCCGGCTTGCTCTTCCAATAACAATCCCATACGTTGTTTTTATCCTCGTACTAAATTTGTGAATTTCCTTCTCTGAACACCCTCCCGGGGTTTACATTAAATGTAGAACTTTATACCATAGTAGCTGTAGCACCCTCCCTCTTTTGGAAACCAGGAGTTGTTGCGCAGCATGCTCTCGGAAGTGTCTCGAATGTTCTGTCTTATCTCCTGATCGAAGCAGGTTCCCGGCCGGAGATGTTTTGTCTGTGAAAAGATTTTTTCCCTCTGCCGAGACCAGTATTACAGACCAGTGATCTAGAACAGGAAAACTATTTCTCTGGATGCTGGTATTAGGAGAGAAGGATAGAAGTTTCTCCACGGAGGTTTAGGATGAGAAGAGATTATAAGTCCTTTATTTCTTCTTTTACTTCAAGGACAGAGGCAATCGACATTCCCAAATTGTTTTCCTTCCTACTTTGTCAGTCTTTTCTCTCTCTCACTTTTATGACTCTCTCTTATATAAATTGGAAGTCTTGGTTGGAGCCGTGCCTTGCTGTATTATACGTAAACCCCACCCATATGTCGGTCCTTCCAATCCCCGCCCCGGTATAGGATACTTGTCCTTTGCCACTAATTTGCTAAAGTTCTCTTCTGTGGGCCTAGCCTAGCTATTACAGCATTGAACATTCAATAGTTCGCGCACACAACAGAATTCACCGATCGGTGGATGGCTAACAACACATATTACCAGATCACAGGGTATAGGTGGGGTAGGGTAGACTACGACCGCCTGGATAGCTCTTATGCCATGGGTTATGGGGTTCCACTCTCCATCTATAGAAAGGTGTAAAAAGAAATTGCTGCGATATAGTTGGTTAGTACAATTCTCACCATATTCACCTTTCTGGGGCTCTGGAGGTATAATCTCGTACCGAATAAGCCTATCAGGCTTACCATTCGTCCAGGTGTGTCAATGGTACCCACTCTTCACTGATTTCTCAAGTATTGGTTTCCTTTTTTTTTACGCCAGCTTTGAAGATATGTATAGTACTAGAGGCCAGCCCAAGATGCTACTGCAGCTAAAGGTGATATCGCCTTGTGTACCATTTTGGTTGTTGAGCCAAAGCTTGCGCGTGGTGATCGTGACTGAATTTCTAACCAACTCCGTATGTATTGGGCCCGTTGATATGGCGTTACTGGCAATCTATAGTGCAAAAGACTTAAAATATAGACAAGCGACCGGCACTTCCGCTGCCGGGATTTGACCCCCAGAGTATATGATATCAACTATATTATACTCCTAATACGGACATAGCAACAAAAGAAACGCACCCCCCGGTTTTTTATATAAAGCACCAATTTTCAACCACAACAAATCCTGCCCTCCAAGCTCTGATAATGTGTTAGACATCCATATGGAGCTTAACATTGCGAATATTTCATATTTTATCAACTGTCTTTGATGCCAATACAGAGACCTGAAACCAGAGTAGCCCATTGCTACGTAGTATCCCGTGCAGGTTGAGTGTCTTGGTGTGAACTTTAATCCTGCATTCACAACTTAGACTCTCAGCTTTTGTAGAACAATTCCTGCGGCCTGAAATCCATCAAAGTGAATTTCTGTTAAACCTGCTAAAAAAAAAGAAATTCTCATTCTTTGCTAATACTAGTAGATAGGCGTAAATTGTAAATTGGTGTTTGGTACGGAAAAGAGGCGGGGGGGTGCATTCCTTTTGTTGCCAGGCCCATACCAGCGTCCCCATAGCCGTCTTGATAACACGCGCAGGGGGTAATGGGAAGTCTGCAGTTGGTTTGTTAGTGATGACTCGAAAGCGGAGTTCCAGATTAAACGGCGGTATCATAGTCGAATGTTCGAAGCTCCTAATAACATATTATAGTATGATAGAGATACCCGCGCACTTTTTCTAACTGCCGGTATTAGGCCAGCCCTTGGTTTAGCCGCCAGGTACGGCTGGGGGTTGAGGTGCCAGATGATGTATTTTTTATGAGCCTCAAAATAGGTGCCGTAACGCACTTGAGAAAGGTAAAAAAAATGAAATCCAAACAAGATAGTGAAGGCCTAGTTGGATTGTGATATGCCCATCGCTGAATAATAACACTGACGGTTGAAAGGGTCGTTCCCTTTCGCTTTCGGGTGGGAAACGAGGTAGCTCACCATGTGAGCTCCAGGAAGGCTCTGGGGGCGGGCGATAACAGAGGGGTTAACCCACTCTCTTGTAGCCTGATCTGTAAGAGTCGGGCGGGGGAAAGAGAAATTATGAATATCTATTGGGAGGAGACATCATTGTAGGGAGTGGGACTTTTGCGAGAAAAGTCTAATCAAGTACTTATAGAGAGTCATCGTCAAGCTATGGAGAAGTAAAGCAGCCGGTAACGGAGCCGTTACCTAGTTCCCTCAGCCATTCCCCACATGATTCAGCACTATTCTGTAATAGGACAGGTTGACTCAGCTTTTTGGGGGAACCTCTGAGCTGCAAACTTGGTGGGGCTATGAATAACCGTGACACGATTTTGGCTCCGCCACAACCCTCTATTGCTCGCTTGCTCACAATCTTGGGTACGTCTTCTATGGTAGTCTACTCGTAGGTGCCCTACCGCTCAATGCCAGATTCAGCTCACCACCGGATTCACGCTTACTCCAAACCCGAGTCCCGCCAAGCAAAAATAAAGTTGTAAAAGAGAGGGGAAAAAATGGAAGACTTATTAGCAAAGACTTAAAAACAATGTGTGAGGAAGCCAAAAGGACATTTAAAGTATCACAGAATGTTTGGTAGTGGCAGAGCCACAACCTTGGCACAGTTCTGTTTGGTGTACGAGTACGGGTGAACTTGGTCCTCGCGAAGGCACTCGCAATTTACCGCTTCTCCTTACCACACGATCCGATTCCTTCAGGTGTGGTTTGTACGGAAGCTAATAAGTCCGCAACGACCATAGAATTCTGGCGAGAGAACTCAACAAAAACTCAGAAGCAGTATGGTACATTGAGCAAAAATAAAAACAAAAAAAATGAAGAAAAAATACAGAGAGATTATGATAGGACAAGAGTGATTTTCCATCATCTCTACTAAATTTCTAGAACACTGGGAGATTCCCGTGGCCTGTTGTTAAAATACCTCTGTGCCTGCAAGACCTGCAAACCTTACCCCTATGGTAATGGGCTTACTGGGCCCAATATGTTACCGGAAAGGTGGGAACATCACTAGCCGACACAATACGGTGACACCATCCCGCCCCCGTTGTTTGCCTGTCACTAAAAAATCATCCTTTCAACTTTGAAAATTCGTATTGAGCTAGTGTTCAATACTAAACGATACAGGCGGAGTCGGATTTTCAAAGTTCGTAATGATGTACTGCCTGATAGTACAGGTACCTGAGTACTTTTTTCATCTGTTAGGTCAGTCCTAGGTTTAGCCGCCAGGCACAGTGGGAGGGGATTGAGATTCTGGGTGAGCGTATGTTCCTTGCGCCCCAAAATTGGCGCCCTAGCACACTTGGAGAAGGTAGGGGAAAGCAGAACAAGATAGTGAAGGCGCGGTAGAAATTTGTAGTGGGATTTTGATATGGTCATCACTAAATAATGGTCCCGATGGTCAGAAGGACCGTTTCCCTTTCTATGATACCTCAAAACCCCTCCCAGCTTATCCCGTCGACTTCGGTTTCCCCCTCCGAGTCTCTCCCTCCCGATTCCCGACCTCTCCTCGGAATAGCCATTCATCCCATAATGACTATTTCCGCTTTAATTTTTCTCTTCTATTTTCTTGTCGTCATTAGCCCCGCCCTTCTCAACCACCTTATTTCTAGCCCTCCCCCGATGATGGCTATATCCTGCAGGCGCAGCCTGTTTGGGCAAGCTCTCTAGCGATCTTAGTTGGCTATATATATATATCTGGGTCTATGCACTAGTGTGGAAGAGAATTCCGGGAGTTCTTTCGTAATCTGTGGCGCCTGATCACTACTTTGCTCTTTATACTATCTGTTATACAACTTTATTCATCTTCTTTTCTAGGACCACTCATATACCCCCTGTTTTCGCCCCCAGATTATCCTTTAGACTACTCCACAAAAATGTATAACATCCTTCCCTCCATGTGCCTCAATAATCTGCCCTTCACGAATGCATGATGCCAAAACGCTTTTCGATAATACAATCTGTGAAAAAGGTTGATGGAAATTCTATTATCCTATCCGTCTCTACACGTAACTTTCATGGACAAAGCCGGCATGACTGGCCCAATCTTGAGTCCCCTACTCGAGTATACCCGAGATGCATGACGGGACATGGACCTGACAATTTGTAACCCATCCAGGCTAGGGAGGAAAGTATTAGAGCGTCCCCCCATATCAGGGATGGTGGGCCACAGGGCAGCATATCAACCGGTAATGTGGCGGGCAATGCGGCGAGTGAGGCCCTGTGAGCTTAGACAAACAGTGGCTGGTTCCTTCCCGCACAACAGCCGGACATACCGCCACCTTTTCTTTCCAAATAAACAATCAGTCGTTTCAACAGAAGGGAAAATGTAGAAGACCGAGTGATATATCATGACAAAGAAAATACTTCAATGGGTGAGGGGAATTAGGATTAGGTATAGAAAGAACTATATAGTTGTATATTCCGTTATCTGTGAGCTCCGCGGAGAGGAAGCAGTGGACTTTCCCGACTTTCTAGAGGTCCATGCGTCCCAGTTCTTGGGTTGCTAGTGATTACGTGTCCCGGGTGCTCGACGTCTGAATGAGGCGGAAATTTCGATAGGGATCTTTGTGCGCTTTCTTGGTTATGGGGTTTTACGATGTCAAGGGTACCTGTACTGCGCTGCTTCTTAGGCTTTGCTGGCTGCTCTTTTTTAAACGGGGTGAGTATGGGGCACTCACTTCCACCACATCCTCAGACGGCCCGAGACCTTCCTGGCCGTTATTCTTGTTAGGCGCGATAATGTGGATGTTTGCCATAATTACGTTGAGTGAGAGGGCTAGGTCCGGCACAGCCTGGCGGTGAGTGAAGCACCCTCGGATGCACCCCCCCCGGCATGCCGGACCGTCCTCAACCATCAGCGCATGCACCTCCTAACCCATCCCGAAAGCGCAAGGCTATTATACATACCACCTCCTCTGAACTATCGAGTGCACAAGGTTCGTGGCAGAAAAGATGACCCCTCTCCCATAATACAATTCATCGGATGCCTTGATAAAAATTAACCATCTCGCCCATCTTTGATTTATAACACCGATAGAAAAGAGTAACCATGGCGCTCCAATGAAGTGGCCTGTTCCCGAGTACTCAGGTGTGCAAAGAGACACTGTGGTGGTACACATACACTTCATGGAGGGCCTGCCAACCGCCCCTCCCCCTGTAGCATTATTCAGGGCCCTCGGTAACGCCGTAATTAAGCGCACGTGCGTTCAAGCAAACCCTCTCAACTCGCTGAGTACAAAAAATCCTCAGGGTGGACGAATAACCCAAATAGCTAATAAGCAGAAGTAATCACCATTATGCCATTACCTTCAGGTGTTACGGGCAGGCTTATACCTCCTTCTAAGCCAGGATGAAAAAACTCGCTGAGATATGGCTGGTTGACTCACGCAAGCGTGGATCCCCAATCACCCGCATAATCATTGTGCTCGTTACCATCAGGACATTATTAGGCCAACCGTACATTTAGCATGGAATTTGTTTTCTTGCGCTACTAGTCTGTAGCTCATTTAGTCTGTAGATTAGCCGGCACACCACTTACGACCCCCCTTCCCGCCCAACGCACACAAACGGCATATTTCGTTTTGCTGCCGGGATGTCCGAGTGGTAAAACAAATTTGGACCTACCGCGGTTATGAAGGAAGGGACAAGCTAAAAGAAAAGTGGTTTTAATAGTGTATGAAGAGGAGAAATATTTCCAATAAAAATGGTGCATTGGGATCTCGTGTGGGCAAACTATAGAGCTATAGATTCCCCTGCCCATGTGTCCAAGAGGGTAGTGATATAGGCTTGTGTGACACGGCTTGCGTGTCCCGGGTGTCTGTGGTCCAGGTGAATTGGGAGATTGTGATGGGGAGGCGTGTGTGGATGCGTGGGGCGAGGGTTCCCCTCTCGCGATTGCGACAGCCCAGAGGGTCTGTAAACGGTATAGTACGGACCCACTGGCCGCGTCACTAAGGCTGCTAACGCAATTGGCCATGGTAAATTATATCTGTATGCCATCTATCTATACGTATACCACAGAACCCAACCCTACATTGCCGATCACTCAATATTCAATTTCGAATCTTTTCTTTTTATTTCACCACCACCCGAATTGTCACTCATTTTTAGATCCATTCCCCACCTGTGTTAGGAATCGCGAGGTGCTGCTCAGCATGCTCCCATGATCGTTGTATTCTTGGTTCAGATAGCTTGAGAACACCTTTCTGGCTTCAGGCATGTCTGGGCTTTCGGGGACGCATTTAGGCTGCAGGAATGCGCAGGAGTTTTGGATCAATGCATCCGCCGGAAGGAAAGTGGAAAGGCTGTAAGAAAAGCGGGAAAGTCAGATGCCTAGAGTGTTGGATGGCCGGATGCTATGGGAATAGGAGCTTGTGTTTCCTTTGTTCGCACAGGAGCCAGAGCAAGGAGAAGGGGAGGCATACAAGCATCAGTATGGACATGTGTGGTAATCCATAGAAGGATAGAAGGACTTGGGTATTGTTGTTACATTTGCTCCTGTCTTTACCGCTAGCTAGTGAGCAGAATGAAGGAGGAGAAGGAGAAGGCGAGAACTCTCGACGCCCCTAAGTTGTGCGATCGTTTTCGTTGGTGAACTCGCGGCGTTTCGTTTCATCGTTTCACCGTGGCCCAGGCTGTCGTTTCCGTCGATCCACATTTACTAATGATACCGGTATTTGGGGCACCCTGATAAAAATTCACAGAGCCTACCTCCCGCTGCTGATGGGGCCCATTTGGGGTACTGGTGCAAGTATGCAGGATGCGGCACCTGCTCTGATGACGCATCTACCTTTTTTCTGCCTCGCCCCCCCCCCATGCAGGTTCCCCGAACCCCTGGAAGCGAAACAAAAATCAATCCCTTGTGGGCGAATGGACGCAATGGCAGGTAAAATGGAAATAATTACCATCATTATAGGAAATAGATTGGTTCTTGACCTTCCTCCTCATTTTTTTCCCGGGTATTTCGCATGAGCTGTACTTCTCTAAACGGGCGGATCCATCAAACTCAGGCTATGTTGCACGTGAGTTACTGTATATATCGTACCGTATGATGCTCCTTACCCTTCCCTTTTACCCTTCCTCTCAGCCCGAGTCTTGGCTACAAGGAAGAGTGGTAGACTCTTTCTTTTATCGGTAAAAGTCTCTAATTTTTACGCCCCCCCTACAACTGTTTACATGAGTACTCGTACACACACCCCCAAACACAGGCCATCCATCCATGGGCAGTTTGGAACCTTGCAGACATAGATTCCTCGTGTTGAATCTCACTTGGAAACTTGGTAGCTGAACTTTTCACCACCAGACCAGCCATGCAAACCCCCTGCGACTCCACCGAAGGAAGCGAAACGTTGTCCCAAGGCCGGAGTTGGATGGAGATCAGATAAGGCCGCCACCATAGGATCAGGAGAGGAAAACATCCCCAAAACTCAGGAAGGAAAGAATGTGATGAGCTGTGTCATGGCGAAAAATTTTCATTACCGGTACTAGTCTAACACGTTGTGGCATTGTAGATATTTTCACGCTGGGGTTGTGGCATTGAAGACTTTTGCCGTCCTTTTATTTCTTTCAGCCCCCCCACTTGCTCCCTTGATAATTTGTGGAGGGGTGATTGTGTTCGGGACTTTCCCAGACTCCCGGTACTCTCCTTGCCTTAGACTGTGCAGTACGAGTACTATACTGTACTAGTACAATAAAATCTCGTGAAACCCGCTATCTCTGCCCGCCCATCATCCCACACTGTGATTAGTTTGGCGGGTTAACTGCGGATACCGGTTAGAGAGATCCTTCTCTGGTGGCAGCCCGAGATAGTGGATTTCATGAGATTTTACGGTACTGGATCGCACTCCACGATACTAATTTCCGTTCCTAGTTCATGTATACTCGGCACACAAACAATTATAATAGTTAACTAATTTCACTATCACAGTCCGGAACGACCACGAAATTCCGGTAACAAAACTGCACCAGAACTCAGCGGTACTTTAAGCGAAAAAAAAGCTGGAAAAGTCCAGAAATAATACAGGGGGATTAGAACCGCAGAAAAAAGGAGTGATTATCTACGCGCTCCGCTGAAAGCGTACAGCTCTCGGCTTGGAGAGTTCATTGATGAATGTCAAAATATCTGGAATTCGTAAGATCCGCAGGCGTTACACTTGGTTACCTTGGCGACCTCGGTTATGCTGCCGGAATGGTGGAACTGTTGGGGGCCGACAAGGTAGGGTAATCTAATGCAACTAACGGTGTTTTGCTCTCCCCCGGGAATCGTCCTTTTCAATTCCCGAGCCCGTACTGGTGCGGTTGGCACAGTACTGTACTACACTCGTACTGTACTTGCATGGTGCAAAGTACAAGGCAAAACGATATGATCTACCGCCTGGGAATGAGTGGAATGGTGGATAAGACAGAAAGAAATAAGAGGAATTAGGTAAATCAGTGAAAAATATTCTCGTATACCAGACTTCTAGGTTCATTTTCATTGATCATATACCTGTCTTAGTCATCCATCTGCTGCAGTATCTTTTTTCGTGTCACTAGGTAAATTATATTCTATCTTGAGTATCACCTGCTTTACTCTCACAAATTTTCACTCTTCATTCTTGAACCACTCTTTGCACAACACTTGATTAAGAAAAAAGAAGCGCTGGCCTGTTCTCCTTTCAATTTTCTTTCTCTCACCGCTTTGTTCGTTTCCAAATCCCTTGCCGCGGTCAACCAGTCCGGGACCGCACTCGGCCCGTTCCGGGGACCCGATCCAAGCCCACCTTTACCATACCATGCGCCGGCGCCACCGGAACCCTGGCGATGATATGTATGTGTTGTGAGTTAATGGGAGGTTTGGAGTTGGTTGTCGGCAATGAGGCAATTGTCAAGATTAAACAGTGCGGTCATAGTCGGAGATCCGGAGTTCGAGGTTGCCCTGGATTCTGGAGTGCTACTTTTTTCAACAATCAAGTTAGCCGCTGGGTATATTGTACAGTATAGTAGAAGACTAGGATGCCCGGAGGATTGTGTGTTCCATGTGCTTCAAAATTAGCACTATTTCGGACTTGATGAAGGTGAAAAAAGAAAAAAAACCACCACAGGATAGAGTGGAGTTGTGTAGGAGGATTTTGATACCGGCATGTCATTAACTGAATAAGAAGTTGGACAGCTGAGGGGGTCGTTTTTTTCGTAGCGGTCGCGTGTTAAGCGGTGTAATGTAGCAGGGTGAGAACCATTATTGCCCTTGGGGCGGGCGATAAGCGAGGGGTTAGACTCGGGCTCTCACGGCCTGACTTGGAAGTATTGGCTGAGAGTACGGGGAATTATGAATACCTAGGGGAGGGGATATCGGAGGGGAGTCCAGTAGGGGGTTGGCGGGAAAGGACTGGCATGAGAAGTTCATTGCTGCGCTTTGGAGAAATGGCGGGGAAGCAGTGATAACTGGTAGCAATCATGAGCAGTCACCCATTGTCTTGGCAGACCGATCGAGTGCATGTGTTGGCCCTCACCTGATATCCTTGGCACAATGATCAGGCTGTCCTTTTTTTCAGCCCACCACAGTAGTGCACATTCCATGAAGCCCAACCCCATACCATCGCTATTGTGGCAGCATATCTACAGTCGGCAAACACTTGAGAAAGACCATAATGGGCAACATAGAATATCCACAGTCGGCCAACAGCGGTAATGTTAACTGCAATAACGTAACGAATAGTAACAACAATATCACCAATATCAACAATATCGCCAATGAGAACAGAGCCATAGCCGATGAGAACCCAGAGATTATGCAGTGGCTCTCGCCACTGGACCCCGGGGCGAGGCACCAGGATGTGCGTAGCAACAGATTGGATGGTGTGGGGTGCTGGCTTTTGGAGACAAGCGAGTTTCGGGAGTGGAGGAATAGTGAAAGTGGAGGAGAAAAGGCTGTCTTGTTTTGCTCCGGGAATCCTGGGGTAGGGAAGACCTATCTGAGGTAAGCGACTGATTCCTCTGGGGGAGGCAGGAATTATGGCTGAGAAACAGTAATATTAGTTCGTTGGTCATCGATAACCTGTGTGATGAACCTGGGGAGGAGGATATTGCGATCGCGGGATTCTACTGCGACTTCCGCGACCAGCAACAGCAGACAAGTACCAACATCGTGGGAGCCATCCTGAAGCAGCTTGTTGTCGGGGGGAATTTGCTGGAGGGTATACAGAGGAAGTTTCACAAAGCGAAAAAGGAGGTCGGTGGCCGAGGTCTGCGACTTCCGGATATGGTGCAGATGCTTAAGCAAGCCATTGCCACACTACCCCGGGTGTTCATTTGCATAGATGCTTTGGACGAGTGTCCGCCCCATCATCTACTAGAGCTTCTGGAGTCATTGAAGAGTATCCTTAAGGAGTCACCAGGGACGCGAATACTTGTCACCGGGAGGCCGCAGGTTGAGACACAAGTTAGCAGATATTTCCCCGTTCCGGCTCTAGTACCCATCAGCCCGAAAACGCAAGATATAGAAAGATATTTGGAGAGGAAGTTGGAGACGGATACTGTACCTGACGCGATGTCCGATGGTTTACGAGCGGATATCCTAAGAATCATCCCGGAAGAGATCTCGGAAATGTATGTAGAAGCATCCAGGACTCCCGCTCCGTCCGAGGTCTTATATTGACTATCGTGTGTAGATTCCTCCTCGTGTCGCTCAACATCAACACTATCCTAGAGGAGGTCACCATCACCGGGAGAAAGCGAAGGCTGAAAGAGATCACCAAGGGCAAGCATGTGGAAGATGCATACGCGACAACCCTAGCCCGAATAGGGGCGCAGAAGGGTAGTGGATCCAGGCTGGGAATGGAAACCTTGATGTGGGTATCGAATTCGGAGCGGCCATTATGCACCAACGAGCTTTGTCATGCTCTTGGAGTAGAGAAAGGATCGGCGGATTTCGATATTGAAAACGTTCCCACAATTCGAACACTCCTGGGATGCACTTTAGGGCTTATCACGGTTGAGGCGTCCTCCGATACTGTCCGGCTTGTCCACCTCACCTTGCAAGAGTATTTATGCAATAATTCAAGTCTATTCCAAAGCCCGCACACGATGATAGCAGAGGTTTGCTTGACGTACCTCAATTTTCAGTGCGTCCGGGGACTTTCTCCAATTCTGAGTTCAGCCCCAACGACATTGCCCTTTGTCGAATATGCTTCTTGCTTCTGGGGAAAGCACGTAAAGTTGGAGAAAGCTGAGAGTGTGAATCCTCTTTCGCTCGCACTTCTCGCTGGGTTCGAGCAACACATATCCGCTCAGCTGCTCTTGATGCGCTATGAGAAGGATAGATTTTGGTGGGAGCCGCCTTTCCACAGGGTTTTTGGCTCTAAAGGCTTTACTGGCCTACACGCAGCGTCCTTTTTCGGGATTGTGGAGGCGGTTGCTGCTTTATTGGAGATGAGGGAATGGGATATTAATGTAGCCGATGCCCTAGGTCTAACAGCGCTCGCATGGGCTGCGAAGGGCGGGCATGAGGGGATCGTAAAGTTGCTATTGGATCGAGAAGATATCAATCCCGACACCGCAGGCAATTCTGGTCGAACACCTCTCGTGTGGGCTGCGGCGAACGGGCGTGATGGAGTAGTAAAGTTGCTATTGAAACGAAGAGATATCAATCCCGATACTGCAG
>LN891119.1:256536-268397 GCA_900010015.1 Tuber aestivum | reverse complement strand
GCTCTTCGAACGAGGAGATATCAATCCCGATACTGCCGACACCAAATATGGTCAAACGCCACTATCATGGGCTGCGGAGTCCGGGCATGAGGGACTAGTAAAGTTGTTATTGGAACGAGGTGATATGAATCCCGACACTGCTGACAATTCTGGCCGAACACCTCTCTCGTGGGCTGCGGGGAAGGGGTATGCGGGAGTAGTAAAGTTGCTATTGGAGCGAGGAGATATCAATCCCGACACTGCAGACAATTCTGGCCGAACACCTCTCTCGCGAGCTGCGGGGAACGGGCGTGAGGGAGTAGTAAAATCACTATTGGAACGAGGGGATATCAACCCCAACACCGCAGACAATTCCGGCAGAACACCTCTCTCGTGGGCTGCGGTAGACGGGCATGAGGTAGTGGCAAAGTTGCTATTGGAACGAGGGGATACCGATCCCAACATTGCAGACAACTCTGGTCGAACACCACTCTGGTACGCTGCGCAGTACTGGCGCGATGGAATAGTAAAGTTGCTATTGGATGGAGGGGATATCAATCCTAACACTGCTGACACCGAATATGGTCGAGCACCGCTCACGTGGGCTGCGGCGGGCGGCTGTGAGGCAGTAGTTCAGTTGTTGTTGGAACAAACAGATATCAATCCCTACACCTCAGACACCCAATATGGTCGAACGCCCCTCATGTGGGCCATGCGGGGCGCACACCTAGGAGTAGTCAAGTTGCTATTGGAACGCGAGGATATTAATCCCGGGGCTGCAGACACTGAAGATGGCCGAACACCACTCGGATGGACTCCAAGGGGGGGGCACGAGGGGGCGGTAAAGTTGCTATTGGAACACGAGGATATTAATCCCATCATTGCGAACACCAAATATCGCCCAAGATTACTCCAGTGGGCCGTGATGGGTGGGCATGAAGCCGTAGTGAATCTTCTGTGGGAACACGAGGACACTAATCCTAACACCATCAACACCGTATCTTGTCAAACACTACTCTTGTATGCTGCGCAACGCGGACGTACGCGGACAGTAAAGTTGCTATTGGAACGAGAGGATATCGATCCTAACGTTGGAGATGTCGGATATGGTCGAACGCCACTCGGGTGGGCCGCGAGGGGTGGACACGCAGATGTGGTAAAGTTGCTACTGGAACGAGGGGGTGTTTGTCCTAACACAGCAGACACGAAATACGGCCAAACACCACTCGGGTGGGCGGCGGAAGGCGGGCATGAGCCGATAGTAAAGTTGCTTTTAGACCGGGACGATATTATTCCCAGTACTGCAGACACTAGCCACGGTTTAATACCACTCTCGTGGGCTGCGGAGGGGGGGCACGAGGGCGTGGTACAGCTACTATTAGAGCAGGGAGATCTCAATCCCAACACCCCAGACACCACATTTGGCCGAACACCGCTCTCGTGGGCTGCAGTGCGCGGGCATTCGGGCGTCGTGAAGTTGCTGTTGAAACAAAAGGGTATCAATATCAACATCGCGGACACCGAATATGGTCAAACACCCCTCTCCTGGGCTGCGGAAGGTGGCCATGAGGGGGTGGTAAAGTTGCTGTTAGAACGAGACGATCTCAACCCCCACCTCCCAGACCTCGGCGGCAAAACAGCCCTCGATCTAGCTGCCTCTTGTGGCTATCCAGGAGTTGTGGAGTTACTCACTAAACAGAAACCCTCCTTTCCTACCCCCACAGATCTCAATCAAGCCCCAGAGCACCCCCCACCCGGGCCCTCTAATCCATCTCAACACCCATTTCAGCCCACCACACCGCCCTGTATTTCACCCCCGAAACCCCTTCCCCAGGCTGCCCGACCCCTTCTCCGAACCGCGGTTCTTCCTATTGTGATTATTTCCTCTTTAACTTTGCTCTTCTGTGTTTTGTTGTCATTAGTCCTTCCTTCTCAGTCAGCTTATTTCTAGCCCCTCCCCTTTGATAGCTATATTATATATGTGGAGCCGGAGTGGGCGGGGTCTTTATCAATCCCGGTCAAATATTTGGGCGCATATCCGCGGGCCGACGTGGGAGGACTTAATTCTGGGGGCTCTTTAGTCGTCCAATTTTTACAATCTATACATTCTTCTTTCACTTCCTTCCCAATCTTGTTCCCCTCGCCTCTCACGTACAACTCTGTTTACCATCTCTGGCTGGACGTCTTATTCCCCTCATTTTCTTCTTTAAACTCTCTTTTAGAACACTTCATCATACGAATTTATAGTACGGTATTAATACCATCCCCCGTGTGCTCTAGTAACCCACCCTTGATAGACATGATATCAAAGGCAGGGTTTTTTCGAGGGCATGACCTATAGGAAGCCTTAACCCAGATTCAGCTGTGTCACCATCTCACATATGGTGCTTTGTACTTAAAAGGGACACCTGGCTCAATCCAATTTGTAACACTCAACCCTATATGTAATCAGTACTATACCCTAAATCCTTTATCTTTAGTAGCATTTTAACTTTCACTTCCAATCATATCACAAATTAAAAACATATTAACTCAATACATGTCAAGTATATACTGTATCAGACTTTCTACCTTCATGTATCAAAAACTCTTTCCTATAACTATCATTGTATAAAGCAACATGTACCTCTGATATTCGACCCTCTCCCTACATCTGCCACTAGATTTTCTGTATCTACAGCATAGCAAGTTATTGTTCAACTGTAATATGATTCAAAATGCAAGTTAATATATTGTCAAAGATAAAGGATTTAGGGCATGGTACTGGCTGCATACAGGGTTGAGCGCCACATGTTGCACCGAGCCAGGTGTCTCTTTTAAGTGCAAGGTATGATACCATACAAGAGTTCTAGAGTTATCCCCGAAACCTAAACCCCTTTCCGGCTCTACAAACCCCGATGAAGTCCCAGAGCACCCCTTACCCGAGCCATTGGACTTACCTCAAAGCCCCTCCCAGCTTATCCCGTCGACTTCGATTTCGCCCTCCAGGTCTCTCCCTCCCGATTCCCGGCCTCCCGATTCCCGACTCCTCCTCGGAATAGCCATTCGTCCCATAATGACTATTTCCTCTTTAATTTTCTCTTCTATTTTCTTGTCGTCATTAGTCCCTTCTTCTCAACCACCTTATTTCTAGCCCTCCCCCGATGATGGCTATATCCTGCAGGCGCAGCCTGTTTGGGCAAGCTCTTTAGTGATCTTAGTTAGCTATATATATATCTGGGTCTATGCACTAGTGTGGAAGAGAATTCCGGGAGTTCTCTCGTGGCCTGTGGTGCCTGATCAGTACTTTGTTCTTTACACCGTCTGTTACACAACTTTATTCATCTTCTTTTCTAAGACCACTCATATATTTCCTGTTTTCGCCCCCAGATTATCTTTTAGACTGCTTTACAAGAATGTATAATATCCTTCCCTCCATGTGCCTCAATAATCTGCCCTTCACGAATTCATGATCTCTAAACGCTTTTCGATAATACAGTCTGTGAAAAAGGTTGATGGAAATTTTATTATCTTATCTGTCTCTACACGTAACTTTCGTCGACAAAGCCGGCATGATGGACCCAATGTTGAGTCCCCTACTCGAGTATACCCGAGATGCGTGACGAGACGTGGACCTGACAATTTGTAACCCATCCAGGCTAGAGAGGAAGGTATTGGAGCGTCCCTCCATATCGGGGATGGTGGGTCACACGGCAGCATATCAACCGGCAATGTGGCGGGTGATGCGGTGAGCGAGACCGCATGAGCTTGGACAAATAGTGGCTGGTTCTTTCCTGTATAACAGTCGGGAATACCCCCACCTTTTCTTTCGAATAAAGAATCAGCCGTTTCAACAGAAGGAGAGATTTATATGATCGAGTGATATGACATGACGAAGAAAATACTTTCAATGAGTGAGGGAAATCAGGATCAGGTATCGAAAGAGCTATATAGTTGTATACTCCGTTATCTGTGAGCTCTGCAGAGAGGAAGCAGTGGACTTTCCCGACTTTCTAGAAGTCCATGCGTTCCAGTTCTTGGGTTGCCAATGATTACGTGTCCCAATTGCTCGACGTCTGAATGAAGCGGAAATTTCGATAGGGGTCTTTATGCGCTTTCCCGGTTATGGGGTTTACGGTGTCGATGGTACCTGTTTCTTCCTGCTTCTTAGGCTTTGCTGGCTGCTCTTTTTAAACGGGGAGTATGGGGTGCTCACTTCCACTCCATCCTCAGACAGCCCGATACCTTCACGGCAGTTATCCTTGCTAGGCACGATAAAATGGACGTTTGCCATAATTACCTTGAGTGGGAGCTGGGTCCGACACAACCTAGCGGTAAGTGAAACCCCCTCGGATGCACCCCCCGGCATGCCCGACCGTCCTCAACCATCAGCGCATGCATCTCCTAACCTATCCCGAATGCGCGAGGCTATCATACATACCACCCCCTCTGAACTATCAAGTGGACTCAATGCATGGCAGAAAACATGACCCCTCTCCGATAATATTATTTATCGGATGCCTTGATAAAAATTAACCATCTTGCCCATCTCTAGTTTATAGAAAAAAGTAACAATGGCTCTCAAATGAAGTGGCCTATCCCCGAGCACTAAGGTGTGCAAACAGACACTGTGGTGGTACACATACACTTCATGGAGGGCCCTGCCAACCCCGCCTCGCCCCTGTAGCATTATTCAGGGCCCTCGGTAATGCTAAAATTCAGTTGATGTGCGTTCAAGCAAATCCTCTCAACTCCCTGAGCACAAAAGATCCTCAGGGTGGGCGAATAACCCAAATTTCTAATAAGCAGAAGTAATCACCATTATGCCATTACCTTTCGGTGCCACGGGCAGTCTTATACCTCCTTTTAAGCCAGGATGAAAAAACTCGCTGAGATATGGCTGGTTGACCGACGCAAGCGTGGTGTTAAAAATCACCGGTACTCACATGGACGGCTGGAAGTCCCCTGGTCAAAATATCTCTTAGTTATATTCTTAGCTTATTTGCAGTTTTGTTTCTTTTGTGTTTCATAATGTTAGACGCTAGGGATTGTGGAAAGATCATCCACCGGCATTGCTCCTCAGTCCTCGGTCTGTTCTCGGCCTTTAGAATCTGCAGGCAGATGAAAGAACCTTGGGAACCTCACAAACCTTGGAACTCAGTAATGGAGTATCTTCCGGATATGTAGCTGAGTTAGGAAGGCAAGGTATTGGATATCGGGAATGTGATAAAGTTGTGTTGTCTTTTGTATAGATAGAGCAGTCTTGTATTTTCTATTTAAGCTACCACAGTGCCGGGGGATTCAGAAAATAAGCAGGGCTTCAACTACGATACAGAATATACATTCGTTTCTTCCTCTTTAGTATCATACCTCCACTCCGATCAGGACTTCATAATAATACGTGGATCCCCAATCACCCGCATAATCATTGTGCTCGTTACCGTCGGGACATTATTAGACCAACCGTACATTTAGCATGGAATTTGTTCTCCTGCGCTACTAATCTGTAGCTCATTTAGTCTGTAGATTAGCCGGCAAACCACTTACGACCCCCCTTCCGGCCCACCGCATGCAAACGGCATGTTTCGTTTTGCTGCCGGGATGTCCGAGTGGTAAAACAAATTTGGACCTACCGCTGTCATGAAGGAAGGGACAAGTGTGAAAGAAAAGTGACTCTCATGGTGTATGAAGAGGAGAAATATTTCCAATAAAAATGGACATTGGGATCTGTGTGGACAAACTATAGAGCTATAGATTCCCCTGCCCATGTGTCGGAGAGGGTAGTGATATATGCTTGTGGTCCAGGTGAGTTGGGAGATTGTGATGGGGAGGCGTGTGCGTTACACGCTTTTGGGGTTATGGACATTACGATACCGGGTATGCCTGTCCCGTACTGTTTGTCAGAGGTTAGCTTGCTGAAATTTTTATTAAGGGCTAGAGGTGATTAAGCAGTCGAGCATCATGACTACGTTGGGTAGGGGGACATTGCCCGCGTCTATTCCCAAGATACTGACTAGTAGTGCGTGGCTACGCCCTTGGATATGCCCACTGGCATATCAAACCATCTTTATACCTGATGGTACGATAATCCCAGTAATTGCGTGTTGCCGTGTCGGGAGCGCAGATACGGCGGAGCAGAGGAACCCAGGCATAAGTGGAAACATGTATGGGAAATGTGAGTGGAGGTATACGTGTATGACTCTCGGGGGCACGGATAAGTACAAGTGAGAGTTTGCCCTGCTGTAGTGTCTTCCTGCCTATACTGTATACCAGATGGCAAGACACCTTCCATAGAAAGAACAACACACTTCTCTACACCTCAGAACCACCAATGAACTATACACGTCCACCACCACAACCGCAACTATAGCACATTCACCTCCTCTCATCCACCCCGGCCGAACCAACCGCCATATGCCCAAACTCCTCCGCGAGAGCGTAAGCCCCCCTCCCATGCAGTCGGGCTCGAAGACAGGGTGCGTATATACCTACCCCGGTATACTCTTCGATAAACTCCATCTATTAGCACACTCAACGACCCTTCCGGAAAGGTCTCCTCCCAAGCCGTGTCGGGAATCCTCGACCGCCAGTCGTACCCCTCGATTCCGGGAAAAATTGAGGCTAGCCCGGGCGCTCCGGGTAGCTCTTGAATAGATTATACCGGGGACATAATCGATGGGGGGGGTCTGTCGCCAGAGTTTTTTTCAAACCAGAGCCACCCGCCGGGAAGGAAAGAGCCAAAGAAGAGAATTGTACAGCTCCCCCGCCTGGCAGTCCTAACACACTCCGCCTCATTGTTATAATTCCCTGGTCAGCAAGCAGCTATTACTGTCACTCGTTTCGAAAATGAGCCTCGAGTAACCACCGTCTAGCACTGGCCACTCGCCTTCCCTGAGCCAGCGGTGATCCTGCAATTGCACTCTTCATTTCCTTGACTCCACCCCCGCGCGAATCTTCTAATCATTTCCAGCCTTGACATCAGAGGGTTCGTTGCCGAAGTTGATTTCCGGATATTCAACAGTGTCGACCTCTTAGAATCGTTGGGGCTATATTGCAATGGCAGGGGCACGGGGCGGACAGGGTCACTGCAGTGTTTGTTCGTTACACAATTGCAAACGTGCTGCGAGGTTCCATCGGAGATGAGCTCTGGAAGGTGGGAGGGATGTAGTAGCTCAATTATTGGTTGACATATTAGCCTTGAATTGTTAATTCTAATCGCGTCACCCACCCCCTACTAGTAGTTAACCATCCAGTGCCCCCCACTGACAAGTCCTATTGCGCCATTTGTTCCCGCAACTGATCGGTATCCGATGGACCGCAGTTAACAGTTGAATTGAGAACAGAAATAAACCCTCCCCATTGCCAACGGTAATGGGACATATTAAGCACTGACCTACCCGGAGAGCCGTCACAAGGCCGCACTTTCCTAGGCTGGATGGCCTGACCACCATATCGTGTCATGAGAAATAAACCCAATCACCCGCTCACGCCCATTCCCACTCGGGATCGGAAGGAACCTGTAGGATACCCCAATTCATATCCACACTAATTAATTCACCTGCCGCTCATAACCCAATAATCTGTGCCGGCACTATATAGCACTGCGTACTCTCGGGTATCAATAATTGCGGTACTCCCAGATGGCGGAACTTTCGGAGGAATAGCCGCCCACTTGTATGATACTTGGTATTGCGCGGATATGTACTGCACTACACTGCACTATAAATTTACAAAGCAAGCGACGGCAGGCGCTTGAACGGTGTTCTGGATAGAGCCTAATTCATGTTCTAGATTTATAAGCACCGGTAGTGACTACTCTAGAGTATTTGCGCGAAGACCCTTTAAAACTAAAAATACTGGTAATCCTAAAGCTTGCTTGTGTGGTCCATTTATCTGAACAGGAGTTGAACTCGGTATGGTTAGAACCAAAGAGGAAATTTCCCGCCTGCGCTATCGAACTACCGGTATAGGTAACATAGGAAATATTCCCGTCTGTACTTGTATATGTTGAATGTCTGAGATACGTGGTATCCATTAGCGGCCTTATTCCCAATGCATTAGTCGGCACAATCCCGATACACTTACCGGAAGCCTGATACATTGGATATAGATGGTGGAACATGGCTGTTACTGAGATGTATTGGATATGTTAGAGTTGGCTGCTAGTCGAGGGCATGAGACACTGGTAGATTTCATATGTCATTAGTTAGTTTCTCTTGTGTTTCTTTTGTTTCACTTTCGCCGACGCTCTCCATAAAATTTTCTTGTTTTCCTTTAGTTATCGACTATCATCGAAAATTCCTATTCTCCAATTATCGAATACTTTGATCAATTCATTCGTTCTTTGTTACGCTTTATCCTTTTCAATCTACATAGGGAGAAACCCAATCGCTGCTCTATTATTCTTGGTCATCCGCTGCTACCTACCATAGTGAGTATACTGAAGGTCAATCACAGTCGAACCTTAAATACTTCACAGTATATACCCATTCTGAGTCACGTGCTACTGCTACATCAATGCAATCCTCTACCGGTATCTAAGATGATTGTCACGTGCAGGTGTCACATGACCGATACCCGCATATGACTAATAGAATAGGAAATCGTGTTATCCGGCAAAGCGGGGGGAGTTGGAAAACTAATACCGGTACAAGTACCAGTATTAGCTTGGTTCGTTGTTTTTGTGTAAGTTAAATTTAGTCGATAAATACAGTTAACTTTCTACAGTACCACTTCGCCTTACCATACGATGGAATTATGTTGGGTATGTAAAAGCCACACTGCCGGTACGGGGGGGTCGGTAAATCCGTAACGGCTACAGAATTCCGAAAACAAAACCCAACAAGAGCTCAGAAGTATGATACACTAAACAAAAAGGAACATTGAAAAGAAATAAAAAGGTACCGGGGGATTATAACCACACAAGAGTAATTATCTACTATCTCCACCAAAAGGTTAAATGGTTTGAATATTTCACTGAGGAGGGTAAGCTGAATATTTCCGCATCTCCAAAATCTACAAACTTTACCTGAAGTTATACTTTGGTCCTCTCGGATATGCTACCGGTATCAGAAAGGTTGGGAATGTTATTGGCCGGCAGAATTAGGAAACCGAAGGCACTCTCATCGTTCGCTCGTTACCGGAAAATCACCCTTTTAACTTTGGAACTTCCTAGCGGTGTGCTTGGCATTAAACGATGTACTATACCGGGCCCCCAGGGCCTTCGCGATAATACGCGCATCCGGTAATGGGAAATTTGTAGTCAGTTTTTTAGATGCCGGGCAGTGTTCGAGATGCCAGAAGATCGTGTGTTCCTTGCTCCCAAAAACCGGGGCTGTGGCAGACTTGAAGGTGAAGAAAACCGGAACAAGATAGCAAAGGCGCGGTGGAAACTTGTAGTCTAGAGGGGTTTCAATGCCGTTGCAAAACAACGGTCACGACGGTTAAAGGAGTTGGGTTTTTTTCGCTTTCGGGTGTTAAACAAGGTTAGCTCAGGGAGTGAATGCAGGTATTATGTTAGTAGGGCTTTGGGTTTGGGGGTAAGCGATGACAGTGGGGTTGGACCCGGTCTCTGGTAGATTGGTTTAATGTTTTCGAGAAGATCTACGGTACATTTATAGTAGCATAGAAACAAAATTTACGGGTCTACTGTACTGTACGAGTACTTCGTAGTAATGGTGGAAGCGGGAATGTACGGTACTCGTACGAATAAGTTGCAATCATGAGAAGTCGCCCATTCTCTTGGCAGACTAATCGGGTGCTCTTGGCGTCTGCATGGTCGGCCGTTAGGGGCTATACTTAGCACAGCGAGAAGGTACTCGTTTTTTTTTCAGCCCGGCTCGTGCAGATGCCATAATACCCAGCTTGCCGCCATCGCCGTCGTGGCAGCATACTATATCGCGCAGATCATCGGCTAACACTTCGGAAAAGCCATGATGAGCAACACAGCATATACGCAGTCGGTTAGTAGCGGAAATAGCAACTGCAGTAACGTAACGAATAGTCATAACAATATCAACAACAGCATCATCAATGTGAACAAAATCACAGCCGATGAGCACTCAGAGGTTATGCAGTGGCTCTCCCCACTGGATCTCAGGAGAAGGCACCAGGACGTGCGTGCCAACAGACTGGATGGTGTGGGGAGCTGGCTTTTGGAGACAAGCGAGTTTCGCAAGTGGAGGGGTAGTGAAGGTGGAGTAGATGAGGCTCTCTTATTTTGTTATGGGAATCCCGGGATTGGGAAGACCTATCTGAGGTATGTAAATGGTTCCTCTGGAGGGGTCAGGAATTATGGCTGAGAAGCAGCAATATTAGCTCATTGGTGATCGATAACCTGTTTGATGATCGTGGGGAGGAAGATATTGCGATCGCGGGATTCTATTGCGACTTCCGGGACCAACAGCAGCAAACGAGCGCCAACATCGTTGGAGCCATCCTTAAACAGCTCGTTCGAGGGAAATTTCTGGAGCACGTGCAAAGGGCGTTTCAAAAGGCGAAAGACGAGCTCGGCGGTCGAGGTCTGCGGCTCCCGGATATGGTGCAGATGCTTAAGCAAGCCATAGCCACATTACCGCGGGTGTTCATTTGTATAGATGCTTTGGATGAGTGTCCTCCCCAGCATCTACTGGAGCTTCTTGAGTCGTTGAAGAGTATCCTTGAGGAGTCACCGGGGACGCGAATATTTGTCACTGGAAGGCCTCAGGTTGAGGCCGAAATTCGAAGATATTTCGCCATCCCGGCTCTGCTACCCATCAGTCCGAGGACGCAGGATATAAAAAGATATTTGGAGAGAAAGTTGGAGACCGACACTGTACCTGACGCGATGTCAGATAGTTTACGAGCGGATATCCTGAGAATCATCCCAGAAGAGATCTCGGCCGTGTATGTAGAAGCATCCACGATTCCCACTCCGTCCACAACCTCATATTGACAAACTATCGTGTGTAGATTCCTCCTTGTCTCCCTAAACATCCACGCAATCCTAGAGGAGGGTACCATCGCCGGGCGAAGACGAAGATTGAAAGTAATCACCAAGGGCAAGCATGTGGAAGATGCATACGCGACAACACTAGCACGAATGAGGGCGCAGAGGGGTAGTGGATCTAGGCTCGGAATGGAAGCCCTGATGTGGGCATCGAATTCTGAGCGGCCATTACACACCGACGAGCTCTGTCATGCCTTAGGAGTAGAGATAGGATCGGTGGATTTGGATGACGAAAATGTTCCTACAATTCGAACGCTCCTAGGATATACATTAGGGCTTATCACCGTTGAGCCATCCTCCAATACCGTCCGGCTCGTCCACCTCACCTTACAAGAATATTTATGCAATAATCCAAGTCTATTCCAAAGCCCTCACGCGATGATAGCAGAGGTTTGCTTGACGTACCTCAATTTTCAGTGTGTCCGGGAACTTCCACCAACCCTTAGTTCGGCCCCGCCGGCATTTCCCCTCGTCGAATATGCTTCTTGCTTCTGGGGAAAGCACCTAATATTAAGGAAAGCGGAGAGTGTGAATCGTCTTGCACTCGCACTTTTGGTTAGTTTCGAACAACACATATCCGCTCAGCTGCTCTTGATACACTATGTGCAGGATAGACATTGGGAGAAGCAGTGCTTTGATAGGATGGGTGGCCCTAAGGGCTTTACTGGCCTACATGCGGCGGCATTTCTCGGGATTGTGGAGGCATTTGCTGCATTATTGGCGATGAAGGAATGGGATATTAATGCAACGGATACCCTGGGTAAAACAGCACTCGCATGGGCAGCGAAGGGCGGGCATGAGGGAATAGTAAAGTTGCTATTGGAACGAGGGGATGTCAATCCCGGCACTGCAGACAGCTTTGGTCGAACAGCACTCACGTGGGCCGCGAAGGGCGGGCATGAGGAACAGTAAAGTT
>LN891119.1:207081-250093 GCA_900010015.1 Tuber aestivum | reverse complement strand
CGTGTGCTGGCCGGGTCAAGTGCTCAGAGGATTGAGCTGGTTAGTTGTAGAAGGGGAGTGGATGGGATATGTCCTAGGGTTATGGCTAGAGGATTAGGGAAGGAGGGGGGTGGAAGTGGTATAGAAGACTTGCGGGTACGGCAGGAGAAGACAGATGAGGTGTTAGTCTTTACAGATGGGTCCATGATTGGAGGATGGGTTGGAGCTGGGTGGTGGAGAAGAGATAATGGGGGTGTTGAGTATGGTGCGAGAATTCCTTTGGGAAAAGAAATGGAGGTCTATGATAGTGAGCTTGTGGGCATTGAGGCTGGGATACGAAATGGATTGTTGATGGCAGTTCAGGAAGGCAGGAAGCAAATCTTGGTCCTGTCCGATAATCAGGCAGCTGTACAGCGAATGGGCCGAAGGGAGGCATCATCAGGAGAAGCAGTTGTTCAACGTGTATGGGCACTTGTTGCAAGGACAGAGAGACATGGTATTACTGTAACAGTTGGTTGGGTGAAGGGTCATTGTGGGGTGGAGGGAAACGAGCAGGCGGATAGGCTTGCAAAGGCAGGAGCGCAGATGGCACGTGGTGGACGCCATGCTTACACCTCAATAGCTTATCTACGACGGCGCACGCGTGAGTTCTGTGGACAGCTATGGAGCAAACACTATCATAGGGCAGTGGCAGGTAAAGGCAAGAGGTATGGTGGGACTCCGAGTAAGAGGTGGAAGGTGGTTTTTGAGCGCAAGGATCGTGGGGCACGCACACTGCTGAGCAGGCTTAGGACGGGTCATATTGATTGTGGGCATTACCTTCACCGTATTGGGAAGATCGCTTCTCCTGCATGCTTTTGTGGTTCCTCTAGTCAGACTGTTAGACATGTTCTTCTGGATTGCCGCCTATTATCAGCTCAGCGAAAGAGGGCTAAGGACTGGTTGGGAATGGGAGCACTATCAATGCCCAAGCTCTTGTGGTCTCAGAGGGGAAAGGATGCATCACTCAAGCTCTGGCGGGCATTTCAGGAGATGAAAAGGAATCACAGTTATTGAGCACTGGGGATGTGAGTGGCAGCCTGGGGCATACGCATAGGGGGGGGCACATGAATTGGCATAAGAAATGGCCCACAGGGTGGGCCAAGAGGTGCGGGCAGAATCTGTTACTTTAATAGTAGGTATGGATGTGGGGTTGGTAGTCGTTTTGTTACATAGGCAGCCTCAGGTTGTGCCATAGCCATGTGGCTAGATGCATAAATGAATAAAACAAAAAAAAAAAAAAAAACCCCCGAAGATGTGTGATGAGCCCTAGCCCTGATAACGCACATATGCTCCGTAGGCTCACTAATGATAGCGTTGACCAGAAGTGTGTGTGAGCTTCCTGTGACCCCGTGGGCAGAATAAAAAAGTCCTCACACAGTGAACAATTAACGAGAATGGGGGATAAATAGCGATGATTCCCCCGATTACGGAGATAGAGTGGTCTTTGACTTGCCTCTACTTCTCTGTATGCTTCAAATATGCCGGATGGAGCCAGCAGAGTCAAGATTTCATTTGCCGTAGCGAGAAATTCATGCTGCGTTGCGTTTAAGTTACCGGATATACTCCGTGCTTTTTTTTGTTTTCCAATACTTTCATTCACAATCCGACTTGCAAGCATAGGAAGTGGACCCTTCTCCTTTTCCGCTCCTTATCTCTCGAGCTATGATGATTTGTACGTAACTTGGGCCACCCCACCGCCACTACTATGGGTGGCTCCTGCCCTGAGAAATTGGGGGGAGTTTTCTTCCCCCTTAAAATTGCTATGATCGGAGTGGTCTATAATTGCGGGAAAGAGACCAAGTGGCCGGATCGCCGCTGCTGCCTACGCAATCGGCGGTGATGTACTTGTTCGCCTTATAACCCCATGTGCCCTACGTTACTACCCGTATACCGTAAAGTACCTTTATACCCGACTACCAAATTTTCTGTTTTGAACCTTTATCCTTTTGCCGATACGGAAGTTATTTTATGTATTCTCGAGATCGCCGAACCACTTGCGATCCCGCTCGCTATTTATACCATGGTGCTCAAGTTGTCAGCTTCCTGAACCGAACACCCCCGAAGGCACCTAAGAGATTAGTGCTCCATATCATACCCGGCGCCGACTCCACTCCCCAGTCACCCGTTTTCAATTGCTACAGCAGGAGCCAGTGTCGTGCCCTGTTGCTCACTAAGCGAAATCAGGGATTTTTGCAGCCTAGCCCAACAATTATCTCCCGGGGGCTTCGGGAGTCTGAATTGGTTGACGAATACATATTACCGTGCCGAAAAGTATAAGTGCAGTACGCCGCACTCTGGGACAGCGAAACCAACTTTTATGTCAGAAATCTTGTGCGCCATAGGTTTCATGGGAGGCTTACGTTTCCTCCCTGGATGAAGGTGTATTAAGTCATCGCAATATGTATGATTAGCAAATACATTTTCTTCTACTTTAGACATTCATCCTTCTGGGGCTGCTCAGGTATTACTTCCGGGACAGAACGGACGACCCATCCCGCTTATATTTTTGCCACAAACATTAATGGGACTTGCACTCCGCCATTTTGTAGTCTTGGTCACTCTTGGTCTGTACCGAAATTGCGAAAACCCCCACAAAACCCTTTCAACACCTACCAGAAAAAAGACAGCTTGCAAGTATTGGATTCACCCCTGGCGCTTGTTTTGGTGCCCTGCAGTAGTGGCTAGCCCGACGCGCGAACCAAATCCGATATTGGCTTAAATGCTATGGGACCCGTTGGACTAAGTTTTTGCACAATGCTACTGTGGCCGTGAACCCTCAATCACCAGGACAAATGTTGGGCCCGGTAACTTTGAACTACCGGTAT
The DNA here is from genome assembly GCA_900010015.1 of Tuber aestivum. Classification (NCBI taxonomy): domain Eukaryota; kingdom Fungi; phylum Ascomycota; class Pezizomycetes; order Pezizales; family Tuberaceae; genus Tuber; species Tuber aestivum. The sequence continues at coordinate 247,247 of LN891119.1, read as the reverse complement.
CCTATTTGAGAAGTTTTCTTTCACACTATTAATCCCTGTGTGCTTTAGTGAATTAACTAGGCCACACCCTATTAATCCCTGTGTGCTTTAGTGAATTAACTAGGCCACACACTACCGGTACTCCCCCTCTCAGCTGCTACAAGCAAACTGCACTGCAAGCCGGAGGTACTTGAAAGACCACACTGCGCTCACGCCGTACTACTCAAGCAGTATGATAGAATGAAACAGGTGAATGAGCTTCAAAAGCCAACTAGGTGCAAAGAGAATAAGGGGCTATTTGGCACACCTCCATTTGAGATCATGTTTATCCCAAAATGTGTTCAGTTAAATGTTAAGAAATAGAAAAATACCCAGTATCCAGCTTAGTACAATACACCGAGCCCACCAGGCAGGTCCCCGGACTATATTTCATTGAGCACTTGAAGCGCGGGCTATCCCTCCACTAAGAGGAGAGAGACTGCATAAAAAATCGATAGTGTTGCAGAGCACCGATTTTTCTGATTCCCTTTTCAGTCTTAACTACGATATTCCTACATCGATAGCAATCAAACACGGCCTCAAACTTTCCCCATCCCGGCAGGAGCTTCCTTCCCTGCCCAACAAGATTCAAGCAGGGGTAAAATACATTACTGTACAGCGTTATACCAGGAGCTTCTATATAACCCCCCACCCCAACCCCGATAGTGCTATAATATAGTAATATCAAAGCACTAGTGGTTCTTCCGTCAAAATAAGCTCTTGCACTGATCCCTACCCAAAAATGAACAGCGTACCTCCCCTCAACCCGCAGACCCCCAGCTACACTACCCGTACAGGACTCCACAAGCGGTAGTCATACCCATCGCACATAGACACTTTGTTATCCCCAATACCACACCCCGCTTAAACAAAAACCCACCGCACGCTATTACCAACTTGCATATTATAAAAAATAAGCCCCCCGTGAGATACGGCCAAACCACCCCCGGAGGACAAGCGCAGCTAACGGAACCTCCGACCCCATCAGCAGCTTTTCACTCACTCGCCTCCGGCTGGCATTCCGCCATTTATATTTTTGTCCTTAACATTTACCAAAGAATCGTGCAAGTATTACACAGTACACTACTCTAAACTAAGATTCTCGTGCAGTTAGTTTGCCTTTTTTTTTTTTCCCAGAGACGTCAGTGTAACCACCAGTATGCGCTGCAAGCGCTGAATTGATAGTAGAAATGTTATGATGGTGCCGCCAGGGAAAGTATAGCGAATCTAAGAGTAAGATTACCAAGCAGTGTGCCCTTACAGTTTATCGTAACAAGTGCACCCTAATCCTCGGACAACTAGAAAATCAATTGTAATTACCTGTAGACTACCTTAATTGATGGAAATCTCCCTAGCCAGGACTCGATCGAGCTCATGTCTAGCGGGGAAGGCAATGAGCACAGTAACGCACCATAGAGACAATATGGACCACTCAAACCACAAATTCATACGATGATACCACCGAAACTTCCAAAGTATCAAAACGCAACACCCAAATTAACCACAACTTCAAAATGAAATCACATTTGACAAAGCGGATAATCACTATCTGTATCATAACAAGCGTTCCAAACGCCCAAATACCGCCTCCAACAAACCCTACCTCTGAACCTCCCTACACTTCATCTTCTCACAACTCATCCCATTCTCCCTCCATCCCCGCCACCAAACCGGTCTCGAGCCCCTCCTCGGTGGGTTATCGTCGGGAATCATCTCGTCCGCTTCGTTCTGCTTCAAGGCCTCCCTCTCGTCATCCGTTGTGATTTCCGCCTCCCAATGTCGTCCCTGGTAACAATACGGGTACATGTCGGCAGGATCATCCTCATGCTCCTCGAATTCCAAGTAACATATTCTGGCGCCGCAGCACAGGAATTCTTGCGTCTCGTTCTCGTCGCCGAACTCGTAGGGTTCTTCTATAAAGTGTGTGACGGCGCAGCCGCCTCCGTTGGCCAGTCTGTGGAAGGTTTTATGACAGTAAACGCAATGACGGAGGTCCGAGGCGGCCTAGGGCTTGTTAGTTACGGTTCCTTTCCCAAAGAATTGGTGGAAGGATGATTGATTGACTGATCGATTACCTCCGGGAATGCCCCAGAGAGGATGAGAGCCTCTACCGCCGGGCGTGACAAGCTCTTCAGGTGTTCCTCCAGTTTTTCCACCGTGGGATATTTTTCCCTCAAATTGTGAAAGGCCGGTTGTCGTGGTCTCGTCGCTAATTTTGCGGGCCGATCAGACCCGCCGTCAGTTTTTCGCTTAGGCGCGTACGACATTGATACGGTAGTTATTCTATCAGCCTGAACAATTGAAACCCTCTCGCTCTCAAGGAATCCTCGGGAAGGGTGCTTTCTACTTGTACCCGCCCCCTTCCCCCTTGCTCACCCCGTCAAGCATACTAGGCTGTCATGGCTTGTTGGTGTTCCCCGCACTTCGGCAGTCTAGAATATAACCGAACATTTTGCTAACGGGTTTTGCGTTTGCATTGCGGCTTCATTGGTTGACCACTTGGCACGCACCTAAATCTCATTCGCCCGACGGTATTTGCTGCATGTGCAGCCCGATCATGCCTTATCATTCGTCTAGCAACCGCAGATAAAAAAGGATCCGCCTAGCATTTTAATCTGTTTGCCATCATCATTGCGCCTCATTCAATCAGAGGGTTGAGCGATACATGCACTCGTCAAGATCCGCATCTCGCTGCAGCCTTTGGGTTTGGAAATAGCGAGTACGAGTCGTTGTACTCCGGTACCCGAGGTGAAGGCGCCGATTCCAAGCATATATCCGCGTCAGTTGGAGGACAACGACTAATTGCCAGCGAACAATCGCGTGGGGTATTTCTATGTGTCAATTTTGTCGTGGCGAAAGCAACTGTTTGTTGTCCGGACCGCTCCCCCGATACTTCGCAGATATCACGAGCGGGCTCCAATTCATCATCTCAACGAGTGACAGCACGTGAAAATGCTGCACTCTTCTCGAGCACTCCACACCGATGCCCAATTACCCTAACCCTAAAGAGCGTTCATCCGGATGCCGTAATCCTTATCCTCCCAGTTCAAACTCCCGGGATGCAGAAGAGCGGGGGCGCCATCCCTCGGGTTCCACCCACTATCCTATGGAGGAGTTCAATTTGGGCCGCGAGCGGCTCCAAATACCCGGGGCCATCGAGAAATCCTCGAGGCCAACCCCGTTCCCTTTCTCGCCCACCCCCGGCCCAGAATCCCCAAAAAGAGACCGGCTGCGCCGCAAGCAATCGGGGGGTGTGCCTCTTGGCAAAAGCCCCAAGGGCCACCTTCGATTGAACCATACAGTTAAAGTAAAGGCACAAGCCCCACTAACCGTGGCCTAAGGGCTCTATTCAGCACCAACACAAAACTAATTGGTGTGAACTCCTCACTATCGATTGAGAACAGGCCCACTAATGTCCTTGACGAATACTCTCCCCTTTCGTGGTTCCCGTGTGAGAAATCCCTCAAAGTCCCCGGGGGGTAATTAACGACATTCACCGCCTTTCCCCTTCCTCTTCGGTAGACACCCTCCGCTATCATCATTCCGAAGATCGTCTGATCCATTATAAGCCTCAACATTTATCGCCCGAGTAATGACTGCACGCGAAGTTGTCGGGTCAGTGATTGCTATTCGTTGGGCCGCTAGAGGTTATGTATGCCTCATGGATCTGGTCGAGGACAAGTCTGTGAAGAGTGCCCGGCGGTAGGCAAGTGCGATCGTACGTTACCAAGGGGTGATGACTGATCGGTATAAATAGGATACCGAGGGGAAAGTTACGGTTATCCCATAAACGACCGACAAAAAACAGCTACATTAAGAGCGCAGCCCTAGGTAACCAGATTCGGTTTCCAGCATAAATAATATTATCTACTCGCACTACGTCACGGTCAGGGTTATAAGTTGCGTCACTAACGGTCAAGCTTTTCTCTCGAAGAGCACAACAGCTCAGATAACATGATTAAATGGTCGCTGGCCGATAATTAGTATCGCAAGACCCATAAACAATTTTCCCTCATGCAAGTAGTAAATCTCAACACAGCATAACATGAGACCTCGATTGAACCCACTTGGTAGTTACATCCTAGAAGTACATCTAAAGCACCGATTTTACATAAAGAATCAATGAAAAAGCAATCAAACATTATGAATAGCCGCGGGTCCACCTTCATTGTACTCCACTCTTGTCATAAACCCGCTATTAGCACCTTGGTCAACAATAAACAATACCTTCGCTGCGACTTGAGCTCCCAGAAACGCCGCCTCCTCAAAACCGGCATCTTTCCATTCGGGAAAATACTCTGGTGCACGCGGAAACTTAATGTTTGTTGGCGTTTGACCGTGGCTGGAGTGATGTCCATGGTGGCCCATGGCAGGTAGTGGGAGGTTAGAGGTAGTCGCGGCGACAAGGAGGGGATTGGCGCCTGCGTGACTAGAAGGGCCCGCTTGTGGGACGGGCGTCGATGTTCCGGTTGCAGCAGGGGTAGACATGTTGGAGGGCAATTCGGAAGAAAAGATAGTCGCGGAGGAGGGGGGGATGATGTATTTGTTCTGAATAGTTTGAAGTAAAGCATCCTTAAAACCTATATTATTTGTTAAAAACCCTGGGGGTAAAAAAGAATATTCTAGTATAGGTGACAAACCTCTAATCTTGGAACCATTTCCTACAAGTATGAGGCTTTCCCATAATTCTGCTCTGCGAGAGACATCCTCGACCTTCGAAATAACCCTCCAGATACAGTCCGCCAATTCCTGCAAGATTCCACATTCCGCGGCCATAAAGCGTTCGACACCAACCTGAATCTCCCTACGTATCTCGTCTTCGCCGATTTTGGGAAGTCCCTCCGCTGCTGCCCTCTTCTCTTCCTTCCGTCTCTCCCTTTCCTTTTGTTTGCGAAGTGCTTCCTCATCTGAGACAACAGGAGCTGGAGCTGGAAGAGGTGCAACCTCAGTCACTTGTGCGACCGTCGCGGTGTTATCTGCAGTTTGGGGAGCTGCGTCGCCTGTAGCAGTTTCCTTAGTATTAGTAGCTGCAGCCCCCGCAGTGGCTACTACCTCAGCAGTCACAGTAACCTCCACAATCTCAGCCGGCTTTGGAGGCTCGGAGGGAGGGTCCTCTGTCTTAGGCTCCTCAACACTCGTGCTTTCAGTAATAGTAGCCTCCACTGTCACGGGTGGGACAGGAGCGATTGCAGTTGTAGCAGCCACCTCTGCGGTGGTAGCCACAGAAGGGGAAGGGGGGGCAGGGGGCGCAGGAGGGGCAGGAGGGGCAGGAAGGGCAGGAAGGGCAGGGGGGGCAGGAAGGGCAGGAGGGGTAGGAAGAGCAGGAGGGGCAGGGGGGCCGGGAGACAGGGGGGGCGAATCGCTTGGATCGGCTGGGGCAGCTATGAGAGCCGGTGCGGCATCTGTAGAAACAGCCTCCGGAACCGGCACGGTGGTGACAGATGAAAGCTCTGTGGCCGCTGTCGCAACCGGGATAGCCTGAGGTGCCTCTGCGCCTACAACAACTTCAGGAAGCTTTGGCGCTGAGACTGAGACAGCGGATTGCGGTTCATCTAAAATCATTGCCGAATACGAAGGTGGCTCGTCACCGGGCTTCTTCTTTTCCACCACCCAGAAACTATTGGTCTCCCTCTCTCTATTGGGTAACTTCCGTTCTGCCTCTCCACGTTTCTCCTTCTCCCTTTTCGCAAGAAACTCATGGGTCTTCCCCGAAGCAACGATAGCAGCCACGTTCATAGTACCTTCCTCTTCATCAATCAAATCAGATGCATCCATATCTGCTGCCCTTTTCATCTTATCTTTCCCTGCCGCAATAGCGGTGTCCACGGAGGTCGCATTTGGCAACGGAATACCAGAGTGTAAAATTTCGCAGATTGGTGACCGTTTAAGCTGCTCAGCCTCCTCATATTTCAAATCCGGTAGCAACTTCATTAGATGTTTTGTCATTGACTCACCGCCCCAGCCGGGAATTGTTTCACGGGCGCGCTCCTGGATAGCGAAATCCAAAATCGGTGTGATATCCGTCTTCTCGAGTCCAACATCGATGATCGTAGAAGTTGACAGTCCGTAGGCCCACAATGCCGCCAGAGCCATGTCCATAAGGACGAAGCCAGGAGCCTTCAACTTTTCGAACACGAACTGGGTAATCCTCTCTTTATCACTAGGTGTGAAGGCAGGGGGGCAGAGCATAAGAATTGGGGTGTGGAACGTCGGGTTAATTGTCTCGTGAACGTGTTGCCTAGAGAGGGTTAGCATGGGGAAGAAGAGAATGGCATGAGGGAGTTCACAGTAGCGCGAAAAAACATCCCCAGTCAACAACCTTTCCCTCCTTCATACACCAGACCGCACCCTCCTCATCGTCTTCATCCTCCACATACACATCACCCATATCCTCATCTTCCTCATCCCCGTCATCATCATCGTCATCTTCCTCCTCCTCTTCCTCGTCTTCCTCCGCTTCGTCCTCTTGCTCAACGGTGGCATCCATCATCTCCGAGTCCTCCGCCTTCAATTCCGAGCCTGATGGCTTCACTTCATCCTTCACAGCTGTCGTCCCTTCCCCGACCGTTTTAGTGCATTTTCCTTCGGAGATGTCGAGTTTAGCGGTGTCTTCCGTGGCTGCATTAACTGCCTCAGCGACCGTGGATTCTGGGGCCCTCTCCTTTTCCGTGTTGTCGCTCTCAGGTTTGGTCCCTGCAGCGATAGCCTCATCACCTTCCTCAGCTTCGTCTTCATCTTCCTCCTCTTCATCGTCCTCCTCATCGTCATCGTCATCATCGTCATCTTCATCATGCCCAACCATAGCCGTTGCAAGTAATCGATCCTTCTCACCCTCGCGAGCTTCCCTAATCTTGGTCCATGTCCATGTTCCTGGTTCCAGCGCGGGGAACATGCGACTCGCAAGGCGAAGCTTAGCGGGAGTGAAGGATTCAGGTAAACCTAGCTGAGCTAGAGTTACCTGCGACCCGGGTGATATCACCTGTGTTCGTTAGCCACCAAGCCAGCTGAGGCAGATGGAAAGGAGTACAAGAATATGATCATCTCGAAAGGAAGGCATGCGAAATTATCGTCCCACAAAACCGGAGGACCAAGTAACCCAATCTCAGTATCAGTTGCAAGCGGCGTAGCAATAGCGGGTGTAGAAGCGAGGAAAGTGAGAAAAGTCGGGCGGAGCAAAACAAGTCAAACTAATTTCGAGAACTTTGTTTTGGTGGCCGCGGCTGAAGTTCGCGCGCGTTAGCAGATTGCTTTGTAAGCAGCACACCACAACTTAGATCTTGGCATTTTCGGCGGGGCATCACTCTGCCGGTGGACTACCGGTAGGGTACGGTAGATACATTTCAGCGAGGCCGCACCAAACCTATGCCAATTAGGACCTTCTGCGATAAACTCTATCCCGTATACCGCAATTCGGAATCTCTAGGGCTACAAGGATGCAGGAGAATTACCCTTCTTGACCCCCGTACCGTACCTACAATATACCCTTCGCCCCTGCAGTGGACACCGGGGTTACTGTGTGGCGATGACCAGCGGAACAAAGGACACCACACCCCCACTTCAGAACCCCGTGAAAGCCCCCCGATCATACCCTCGCGACCAGTCAAGAAATATGCACACCAAGTCTTGATGTTATCGGGGAAAAAGGAAAACACATCCCTTTATTGTCTCCTGAAATCGAATCAACCTCTCTCCTCGCCCACACATCCCCCTGAATACCGGTATCCCCCAAAACCGTCAACACTGCAATCGCCAGCGCCTGCTCTCCTGCCTCAAACCTCGCTCCAGCCTTCCACGTCCAGCACCCCCCAACTGTCATATACCGCATCCCGAACTCCGCCCCGTCCAGAAAGGGTATCAAGGCCACAATGTAGACAACACTCCTCTCAAAGAGCTCGCTGTCGCCTTTTCAGACAGCGAAGTCGTTCCCTCAACAGTAGGAGCGGTGGTCCAACCCTCCACGAATCGCATTGCAGCGGGGTACGAAAAGCCCGAGATCAAAAAGGGAGTTTTTGGAGAAGGTATGCCTACTGTTGAAGCCGGGACGGTTCCCGATGATGGGAACGATAGGGTCAATCTTACGTGTTTGAGGGATGTTGGTGATAAGATTGCTGCGGCGTTGGCGGCGGATGAGGTTCAGGCCAGGTCGAAGAACGGTATGGTTGAGTCCGTTATGGAGTGTAACGAAGTTGTGGTCTGGGCGGAAAATGCTACAGATACGAGTTTGAGCCTGCCGTTGGTAATATGTAGGATTGTGGTGGGCGGATCGCTAATCTATTTGTAAGGAAGACACCCGAAGTCACGTGTTCAAGCACATACTGGTACTGGAGGAAAGGCTCAGGGTGGTCATTACCAATGAGTCTGATGTAGTGGAAGTTTTAGTCGAGTACCCGGAGGTGTTCTTGAAAATTATCAGGGGTGATGGGGTACAGTACTCTCACAATCCACAAGTAACCGGAAGCTTGGAAAACCGGTATAGCCCCGAAAACCCCGGCGGTCCCAGCCACCCAGCCCCGCCTCCCGACCTTGATCAACCAGTTTCGTCCTCCTACAGCACAAGTAGTTGAAAACCCTCTTTTGGCTAACTTATAGTCACAAGCCGATCCCGCTCAACCTCCAAAAGAGCTTCTAGGCATCCCAGACGTAGATACCACATATACTACTGCAGGATATCAGCAACTGATAAAGGGATCGGCATGCCGATAGGTTATTTGATTAGTATGTGCATTCTAGGCTCTGGCAGGCCCCGCAAGGCGACAACCACAACTTGTCAATGTGACACTACCTCTCCTCCTGTAAACTTTCCGGTTCAATGCACAGTTTATCCGCCCTCTTCCAGCTACCTCTCTTAGCTATAGCATGAGCTATTGTGCCCCCGTTGTGTGCTTGGAATCTGGCCAAAACTCTGGAAAATCGTTAGTTCTATACACAAGCGTATGCCGGCACCAGTCCTACCAAGAACATATTCCTCATTTCTGAATACTTATGGGGTGGCAAGGTTTAGTGAGCTTGTGCACGACAAAGCCCGTTCCGAAAGTCGCGTCGATCTCCCGAGCCAAACTCACTTAGAACCGTTTAACTCGATCGGCCTCCGACAATGGGATATGGGCTAGTTCGGGGACTTGAGGTATAGCCAAGCAATTTAGTCTTGTTTTCTGCTCTCTCTCACAACGCCGGGGTGGTTAACTGTCAATATTCTTCGCTATTAGGTCAATTATATAGCAGAGGCACTTTGTAGGGGGAGGGGGAAAGAGTAGACAACACCCGCAGTCCTACATTTGCATAAAATTACTATTCCGCCAGCCAATACCGCCCATCATGTCGTAGCCGACATACTTTCTTCTCCGCCCCACCCCGCCCCGTGCCATACTGTACTCGTAACCATTCTGGCCTGCCGTAGGCCGACCATTCCCGCTGCCCCCTCAGTTGATATCAATCCCTACTACGATACTCCACGGAAGGAACTAGTTCCCGTGGTATATCCCCCAGCTCCCTTTCGAGTGCGCTGGTATGACCCGGTCTATACCGGTTTTTTCGCCTTGGCAAGTTTCTGCAGAAGATTTACTTCCTTCCAACCTGTCACCAAGTCCACACGAGAAGATACTTGCACAGGGCGGTCCATCATATACCCAAATATTAACTCTGACGGAGAAAGCTAACGGGGTTTTGAGTAGTCCTCAAAATACCTACGCAACCCCCTGACATACCCCCCACGGAAAACATAAAGGTTCATGCGTTTTTTTACCCCCGCCTCCCCTCTATATACTTCTTCAGGCTTAACATTTCCTGGAGTGGCGTGAGGAGAGGAGGATAAAAGTGGATGAGAGCCTCCTATTCTAAGTCTAAAATAGGTCTGTAGTCTTCCGCGTCCCCCTCCCCCATCCTCCGGCCTTATTCTCCCCGAGAGACGCTATTAGTCTCGAGGATAAACCATAGCCCCCGGATGAACTGAGCCTGGGGACATGGGAAACCTCCCCCGCCAGGACCGTGATGCTAATACCAGCCCGCGATCTCGGTAACTACCCTTAGGCACACGTTTCCAAGACACCAAACAGGAAATTGAGTATCGCAGTATCGGAGGCTTCTACGGTAGAAGTCAGGTAGACCAAGGAGGACAAGAGTGTCTACAAAAACATCCACTCACTACAATTTACCAAAGACAGTACTAGCGGTAGAATTTCGTGCGTGGCATAGCGACCCACCAACCCCCCTCCAGTTGCAAATATCTCAAAGGAAACATATTTGGGAATCTGTGAACCCGAGCTGAAAGATCGTGCCATCCCGTCAACTAAGGGGATAGCGATGGACTTTGGCAAATATCATCACAGCTTGCGAACACACTAACCAACTCTACACTAAGCTTCCCCGCGATAGCATCCTCCTTCCAGGCACAGTAAGCCCAACGAATCTCACTCTTACAATCCCCCCGCACCTCACGCCCAATTCAAGGAATCCTTCCGCACTCAAAGCCAATTTCCAACAAAGTCTTCATAGAGATTTCCATTCACGGTTTCTCACACAACTCTTAATCATCTCATCCGTCGCCCCGTTATAGGAAAATTTGTTCCACGTCTTCCCCAGCCAGCTTTGTCAGGGAGCTGGACTTACTACTTCCCCTCACGCCACTTGTATCTGCCGTCTTGATCCCTGTGATTTGGTTCCTTGTGTTCCAGCCCCGTGCGCTCTCAATTACTGTATTGCCTAATAATTTCGAGGTCAATGGTCGTGACTTCACGAGGGCTGGCGGGTCACGCAAACGTCAATGCGCCATCACATATTTCATAACCCACAGTGGTTGAAAGTATAATATGCCGGTATATATCCCGGATCCCTCGATAGCCATATCACACATAAGATGGCGAGACCCAGTCAGACGGCGTCAAGGTCGGGCAAGAAACCCGAGTGATAGAAGGTGAATCCAGACATTGTATGATACAGAGCGTAAGTTACCCAGCGATGACGTGTTCTATGTTATAATCACCGGAAGCCGGAATTGGTGCTACTGGTGGTGCCCTTTGGCGAAGGGGCTTAAATATATGCACGTAGGTAATACGTGACCACGTAGATACCGCTCAATGGTGCAGACCACGTTCTGGTCGGGGACTCGAATAGAGATCTGGAATCGTACCGAGTCCTCCAGGTCACCGCGGCACAGTGCATATTGTCTCAATGCCACCAAGATTCCAGCTTCCCGTTCCAGATCTCAGGATCTTCTAAAATTGGTTGTGAGAAATCGAAGGACTCCAGTAAGTAACTAAATTTACATCCAATCATCGGTATCAAATGAGACAGCAGCGGAAACTGCGGTTCCAAGGCCCTAAGCCCAGACAGCCGGAGACCCCAACTTGGACATAATAATATGATAATTATTATGATTTTTTTTCCCCTGGCCCCAACCGGCCATGCAAAGAGTTTCAAAACCCCCTCTAGCTACGGGAAGTTCGGCCCCTAGAGAAGTGCTCAGTCCTAACTTGGCGGGACAAACACGTGAGGTCAGAGACTTCCATAAGACAGACAGTCCCAATTCGTTATCCGCCTTCATGGCTACTCCCGTGGCCGCGATCTCCGGCCGAAATTATTATCGCCAAGCCAAGGTGGTTTGATAAATGGCTCCGCCCGTTGAGATACGCCCAAATATGGATGCTGCCGGACGTTAATTGAGCAGGGAACCTCATTCAAGAGCCTACCGTAAGCATTGGACCCAGCGCAGAAAGTGGGACCCAGTTCCTCTAATACATGAATATCTTCGAACCAAGACCTAGACACAAGTAACTACTTTATCACTCAGAGAGGGAGAAAAAACAGTAATGACAGAATGACCACGGCGGAGACGTAGCACCGGGGCACTCCCGCTTCCGGCGATTATTACCAACGCGGTGCATCGTGGCACAGCTACCGTGTTCCCCACACGTATAGGTAGCCAGGTAAGAAGTTCTGTCTTGTATGAGTGAGGATGCCTTTTGCGGTAAATCTTCAATTCAGCTACCCGTGCCACTGCGACGGTCTCATATAACTTTGGAACTTGCTTCCGCTGAGACTTGTGCTCGGTCAGGTGCAACAACCTGCTCCTTTTGGAGTCTGATGATTACCTGTGTCTTTGTCAGCCAGCCTCACTCGTGATCTGGCAGGCGCCAACAAGCGAGCCAATATCCCGAGATCTCAGCCGAGACACCGTATCCTCACAACAAAAATTAGCGGGCCAAAATGGTGGGGGTTCGGTGGCCCCATGCTGCTGTTTGAAGTGGATTAGACACTCGGGCTTGGCAGGACCTACCACCCCGGAACGGCAGGTGCAGGGACAAACCCCACCGCAAATATTTAACTTCACTGACACGGGTCAAATTTAATATCCATGAACCGTTGCGCTCTCGGTAAAAGCACCCTGGAATTGGTGACTTCCGCTGCCGGCACCAAACGGTCGGAGTTTGGAAAAGACCTCATTTGGATGGGCGAAATGTTTCGCAGGACTTTTTGTATGGGATTTTGTAAGTGGAAAAAGAAAGGTTTCGCACTATCTCTCGGAGGATAATTTATGCGGTCGTATCGACTCAAGGCCGATGAACTTAGCTAGGGATACTCGAGTACCTATTTGAGCACAACTTCTGTATAGGGATGCACTCGTGCGTACGTGTACTCGTACAGTACGGTACTCATGCTGAGTACCGGTATGGTACCGAGAACTTTACGGTATCCTCCGGGGCATCACTGGCGTCACCACGGTACCGTACTCGAGTAGGTAACACTAGCACTCGGTAGACTACGGTACTCGTACCAAGTTTCCCTCTAGTTGGGTGTCCGCGCTGACCCCCCCATCAGCACGACATCTTGGCAGATAGGGGCGGTGCACGAGGAAATAGATATTCATATACCAGTACCTGTATCTAGGTGCATAAGCTCCGCGGAACCACCCCCAGCTCTGGATTGAAATCTCCGAAACACAGTAATGAAGTAACCGAAAGCTCCATACGGTAGTCTGAGCCTAAGCCAAGTGCGCACCTTAAGCACCATGATTTCACACGGCGGGAATCAGTTGGAGACGCGGACTCTATCCGTCTCCTAGAGAAATACCGGTATGATGTCCGGAAGGTTCAGCCCTACCAGTTCTGCACACACGGCTGTATGTGCAACTTTATCAACCACTTTGCCCGTCCCCTGACACGCGGCCCGGATCCCAAGTTGCGTTATCGGGCCCATGGACAAGATCTCGGTAAACAAAAAGGAAAAAGGAAAAAAGCCCGCAAAAAGAGCGATTGGAAATTCGTATCGTACCGTAGTCGCGCACTCTCGGCATCCGGAGCAGGTCAGTCTAGACTTTGGCGAGCGGACCCCCGCACTTACGGCACCCGGGTTACTAGTACCCGAGTACTCGAGTACAGTAGGGCAGGGGAATCTGCTCAAAACAGTCTTCTGCTCCGAAAATACAGGGATCGAGGCATAGCGAAGCAAACATTGTTACAAGTACGGTACTAACTCAACCTCTTTCCTGGGATCTTTAAAGTTTGCCCTGGGGAGGATTCGAGGATAATATCAGAGGATAAGTTAGTGGAGAATGAATTCTCAAGGCTAGCTCGACAAACATCAGGTGTGTTTGCTCGCTCGCGAGACTGTCTCGGTGGATAGAGGTAGCGGGCTCGGACCTTTGCGCGGAGCTCTGATAGGCCTACCGCTATGCTGAGTTGGAGACAATAGAAGGATACCGAAATAGCAATAAAAATTACTGCGCCGGTTTGTGCTGAAACTATCGCAAAAAATCGGTACAGCCTCCATATCGCTGCGGCCGAAGGAGACGCCCGGAGCCAAAAAAAAAGCCACATTTCCCTCCAAATATGGTAAGCTCCTGTGGCTGAAATTAGAACCTGAGTCGAGGTGGCTTTACTGCCAAAGATCAGAGCAAAGTTGGGAACAAGAAAAGAAAAGCAAAAAAAGCCCACGCTTGTCATGGACAAATGCACAGCACCCGCGGCCAATGACCGACCAAATAGGAAGAAATGACAAAATAACATCCTCATCGGGTAAAGCTCTGTCTGTAAGACCATTCTAGACCGCAAAACTGACGGCTTATCAAGAAAACCAGCCCAAAATCCAGATATCTTGACCAGATCAGGCCAAAAACATGTCCCGGCGCGTGTCTAAGGCAGGAGGAATCTTTTCTCCGAGTTAAGGTTTGCGCGGTCTCAGTTTGCTGGTTGAGGCCACGGTGGGGGCACCAATGTCTGGACAAAAGCACCGTCCAAAAGTTACATGTACAAGCACCATACCGTATGGGAATACCGGCACCGGCAGCCATGTTTTTCGCGGGTCACTTCCGTCGTCTTGGACACTTTCCCTCCGTCGCCCCAGCGTTTGTTTTTGTTTCTTCTTTCAGTAAGCGGGCCGTCGATTGGGCTTCGGATCTCGGCGCCAAGGGCTTGGGACATCTTGGATTGACATCTGGCCCAACGCCGAGAGGTCCTTGACACACCTTTTGCCATTCACAAGGCGGAGCGGTGACCAATACAGTGAGAGATCGTCGCCCTTCTGGAGGCTTACGCTAGACTGTGCTTGGCAGGGTCAAGCCATCCCACTCCTTACTAGTAGCGTCCAATACCGGTAACCTACCGTACACCACGCTATTACCCAAAACATACGTTCTGATAGCGGCCCCCCCTATGCTTGTGACAATGTGACTTCCGCCAGAGGGAGAAGTTGGACACCCTACGGAACCTCGCAAACTCTCGGGTCCCGGGGCGTGTCCTTGACATCATACGCGCGGATATCCGGTCAACGCTGAAATGTGATGGGCTCGAGAGTAAGTCACGACGACACGCTTGACATTCTAACACTAATTATGGAATGGCCACTACAACTCCTCTAGGAGCGCGGTGCCAAGGGCAGGGCGAGATTACTAGCTCTCTCACAAATCCAATCCGTTTGCCATTTCAACTCAATGCCAACACCAAGGCCTCGGTCGTCCACTTTCTCGGAGCTCAAGCATATAACCTACCGGCTTTCCCACTCGAGTCTTTCCTTTCTTCACTACTCTCCTTCAATTAAAGTGACATATTTGCACTCCCATTCTTCCCTTTTTCTCCCCGTTTCAGACTTTCATATATCTTTTTCACCAATTAATGAAAATGCGCTCATTCATTCTTCCTCTGTTCTTTCTATCGGCCTCTTTGCCTTCCACCATCGTTTCCGCTTGTCTTTACAAGCGTGAGGATCCGACTCTGCCGCCCTACACTTATTCCGGCGAAACTGGCCCTCTCCTCTGGCACAGCCTGACTGCTGACGGCAAGAGCTTTCCATACGAGAAATGTGCGACTGGAAAGCAACAGTCACCGATCGACATCACCGACGAAGTTCCTCTTGCAGTGAATACCACAACTACTTTCCCGTTCTCTGGGGAGTTTTCTATTGAGGATGACGGCCACAGCATTGTGGTCACCCCTCTGAAGCCAGATGGCTACAAGTCCATACTCGGAGGCGAGGTCTATAAATTGAGTCAATTTCATTTCCATCTCTCCAGCGAACATCGTCTACGCCACGAGAGTTTCCCCCTGGAGGTCCACTTCGTGCACACCAAGCTTGACGGTATGCTCTGTTTTTCTCTCTAAACCCTTCACCCGGAGTAATGGCTGATTTAGGGTTACAGATGAGAATAAGCTCGCTGTCGTTGGTATCTTTTTCGACTTGGTGGATACCGGTTCTGGGGATGCGCTCCTCCAGTCGATCTACCCAAAGCTTGACGGTCTCCAGAAGCCTAAGCACAGCAGGAGGGGGGAGCAGGAGAAGCACGGAGATTCTTTCGAAGTCCAGATGCAGTTAGCACCCCCAAAAATGCAAGCTCCATGAGGGAAAGAAGCTAATGCCGAGCGAACAGCTCCATCAACAACATTGTCGACAACTCTCACATCCGTAGTTACCCGGGATCTCTGACCACCCCCCCTTGCTCTGAGGGGGTCTCCTGGTACGTTGTTGAGGAACCCCTCGCTGTCACCGTCAAACAGTTCAACAAGATGAAGAAGATCATGAAGTTCAACTCGCGCATCACACAAAACGACTACAGCAGCCCACCTAAGGAGAACCTCCTCGCGCTCGGGAAAACCTCATAGAACTGTCGCATCTGTTTGTCTCGGAGCTGGAGGAGAGAAGAATTATAGATATGCCGGGTGGGGGGGGTATTGGGTAATATGTAACTAATAGAGTCATTGTGTACCGGCCGTGGCGGCGCGAATAAATTGTTGTAACTTTTTAATTTTCCCTTGCTTTCTCCCCCCTCTTTTCCTTTTCCTTCCTCTTCTTTAGCCCGTCTCCCACTTGCAAACTTCCATTCGCTCATTACCCCATCCTCAAATTCTACCAAAAACTAGGACTCGAGAATCAAACCGGATTAACCACAAAAGGCAAACGTCCCTGCAGGCCCATCCATTAATATGTCCCAAACCCTGACCCCAGTTAACCAGTCTATCTCCAGGTAGCAAGCATCATAGAAAGAAGTGACCAGAAACGTGTGTTAAACATCGAATCCGGAATAGTCACTCAGGTACGCACAGATTACACATCATTGTAGCCCACGCATTAGTCCAATCCCACGTATTGAGGACCCATGCCTATCGTGGTACTCGTGACATTCCTACCGGCGCGCGAGCGAGAGCGGCTTCAAGTACCAGGTATCATAACTCGCGGGGCGCAAATTAACTTATGGTTCCGACCAACAACAAAAAAAAAAGGGAAAAATGGAAACAATGCACACCAGTGCTGTACCGGTATCTAAAGCCCATTGCGCCATGACTTACTCGACTTGAACGCAGGCAACCCGATATCGTCCCACCGAACCTGCGCCCAGACTACGGATTAATTTAACGGTCGATAAACTCCCCTCCCACCACTTCTAATACTAGTACTGGTATGTACTACAGTAGTACCACACCGCGTGACCAAAAAATAAAAAATAAAAAAATAAAAAAAACTACCACATTCCGAATTTCCTAAAGATAAGATTGAGAAATACTTACCCGGGTGAAGGTGAATCTTCATTGAACGTTGCGCGTCAACGGAGCCCCCTCCGTCTCCATTCGCCTCGAGAGGATGATTCTCTTTTCCTATCGCTGTACTGTCCACCCGTACTGTGCTGTGCCGCGCTCTCGGAATGTACAGTACCAAGCGGATTCTCGTTTACTCAACAGCGGTCAGTGCAGTACGGTACGGTAGGTTGTTCACTGGGGCGAGCGTCTCGGAAGACAAATCAAGGTTTTCGGAGGGTTCAGCACAGCGATATCCTTTAACGATTAAACTATCGCTCTTGTGCTACGGTGGTGTGGGGACGTTTTAGTCTAACGAGAGAGTCATCCGTGCATGGGTGAGCCTGGTGGATGGGTTTCTACGAATCTGCTCGGGGGAATACGGGAGTGTGGGGGAACACGAGGCTGTATGCGGGCTGATGTGGGCGGATATGTTTATTGGTAAAGGCGTACCCGCGGGAGGGGCTGTACTGTACCGGTAGTTCTGTGGCGGCGGTTGGTGGTGGTGGTGGTGGATTGCTGCTTGGGATACCAAGTTTTGGGGAGAGGTATACGGTAGGGATTGGTTCGATGTTACTTTGTGCTTTTAACTTGGGTTCTACGGTACTGTGCCCCGGGGGAGTGTGCCTGTACAGGTAATTGATACGGTAGTCAGAGTAAGGACAGATCAAATTTAAGACAACAGAAAAGTGTATCTTGGAGATCTGTGGGTACAAGTAGGTTCGGCACTTGATGTCCCTCCCAGACAGAGAAGTACGGTACTTGTACCCAAAAACAGGGAGTGTATTACTTTCCTGAATGCACACAAATTCTTTTTGGGTTTCTGTTCAGAATTCAAGTGCAGCCAACCCCGCATTCCCGGGTCTTAGTAATCTGAGTACCGGTGTGGGAGGATGGGCTTACTGGGCTGTGGTTGCATTTTATAAGTGTCTTGGCACTCGGTATTTTCTATGTATAGATAAAATTTAGGCTCTTTCCCTTCCTGTTCTGGAAAAGAGGAAAGAGAGACGCCCACAGCTTACTGACCGCCCATAGGGGGAGGCAAACACGACATATCGACAAGCAATTGGGCGATGATTCCTTTCCGTGTATATTAGTTTCTGTTTCCTCCCTTTTCCCTCTACGTTTGTTGCCATGTTATACTGTCACCGTTTCCTGTCAATTACCTACAGCTTATCCTATGATATGCACTAGTACACTCCCTAGGCGCTAGCTCGGTCCCACACATCATCCAATCCCAGAAGCCAACCGAGACACTTCCACACCGGTACCTCACCCTCTCGTGTGAGCCTCTGCGGATTCTGAACCTCCCTATAGTTGGGGCACGTCCCGGTACCTTGGATAACTCACCGTTCCAAAAAAAAATTCTCCCTTAGTCGTCCGGTGTTGCGGGGTGCAAGCTTGTTTCTTCAGCACCGTCGCAGGGTGCTTTCATTGCGCTCCTTTCCCGGGAGGGGTATAAAAACTCCTGCTTCCAGGGATAAAACGAATTCAGTGCTAAAGTACGGTACTCCTCTGCTGGCAGATTCCGAGACAAACCGAAAGAACTCGAGTACCAGTGTTCCCCAGATCTGTCTCGGAATCATTTCCGCAATGCAGTAGGTTTATGCCGGCATACTCCATTCGGTGGTAGGCGCCGTCATTCCGTGGCACAGGATGGCACTTGTGCCCCCCCGCCAAGGAGAGTGGTAGGTATGATACGTAAGACTGAGCCGCATCCTCCCCCTCGGTGTCCGGCAGCCGGCCTTATCCTTGGCAAGGCGTGTGCAGGGTATTTAGGCTTTGATGTTCTGGTAAGTTATGGTAAGTTACTGGAATCTGCACAGGAGGGTGTGATTGGGATATCACTGAAGGGTTGCTCCTCGTCTGCGGCCTGAGGTGAGGGGTACGGTATTTACCCGGGCGAGAGTATAGTAGTGCATCACAACACCTTTCAGAGAGTCTCTACTCCACAGCGCGAGGTTGTGGTGTCCGCGGAGGGGGAAGAGAGGAAGGCGGGGGGAAAGAGAGCCCTGGGGTGCTGCCAAGATAATTCCCTCGTTTTTCTCCGGGGATGATATCCCAGCAAGAAGTTGAAAGAATGACCTTAAATGTAGGAGCACTACTAGAGTACTGTAGAGCGATCCAGATTTCAGCGATGAAGCATAGTAATACATTTGACAAATATGCAAAGCACATATCCTACCGGTACGGCACTCGAGCAAGCTTCTTTCGAAACATCTCCCGGAGCGCCTGTCCCACTGTATCGTACGGCAAGCACGAAGAGATACCGGTAGGCCCGGAATCTTCCGCTAACTTAGCGAAACCGCCCGCAGATATGCTTCGGTAAGATACACCAGATACGCCTACACCAGTGAAAACTAATTTCCAATACCGACCAGTGCATCCCCACCGACCCGACCCCCCTTCCCCCTCTGTCTCCCTTCGTCAAGCAACTAAAACCCAGAGTGCCATGGTCTACCAGTACTCGCAGACTATATAACACTTCAACGCAACTTACCGTACAAGTACATTCACATGAAATGTTGCCATGAAGTCAAAAGATGGTTCAGCCAAGAAAACATCTCTAGCGTCTTGGGCTCTTGGCTGCTTGGTACCAGTATGCATCTTGACAGGCGACTACCGTACCGGCGCTCGGAGGGCTCGAGAACGGTGGGTTGGATACCGATACTATTCTTGGTTCAGTTCGGTCAGTACGGTACTCGAGTATTGTTTTGCCCAGCCAAGGTTCCCTGTCCTTTCGAGAGGGAGAATCAGGGGTGCGGCGTAGTTGGGTGGGTGAGGGCGGAGATTAGCCCCTGCTGATCAAGAAGTTCACCAGATGTCCATAAAAATTGTCACGGGATATCTTACTTGTATTCAAAAGTATCCGTATTTGGATAGCTTGGCGCCCTCGCATACTGTATCTAGTTGAGGGTTAGGACATCTCGGCGCCAAGGCATCAGGATACTTCATGAACTTTCTACTCGAGTACCACACCGGTATGATAGAATGGCCTTGGGGTTTTACGGGCGAGCATACCGTAGTGTAGCATAAACATGGAGAGGACATCTGAACTATCACTTACCCTATCTTTTCTTTTCGTAAAAACTGGATCGGAGGTAAGAGTAACCGATCCAAGGGGAGGGCAGGTGGTACGGTGGACCCTGCACTTTGGACAAGTACGGTAAAGGAAGGTGACTGGGCGGACACTCGCCAGGGCAGGTACCGTATTGTGGGGGTTGCCTGATAATTTCTTTTCTCTTACGTCACAGTGGCTTGCAATATTGTACCTGGTAGACCGATGTTTGTCGATATACGGCTTTGGCGGATATTGAGAGTGTATGGTCGCATGCTCGAGCACTGCTAGATAATACCGGTAGTTCCGGGTCGGTTTGAATTTTTTACCTCTAGGAAAACACTATAATTGAACCCAGCCTGATGGTTGCCCTGTCTACCTTGTGTTGGAATCTGTTCGTTCCCGTGGTCAACACGTCTTTCGTGACGGCTTTGCCTCATTCTCTTGTTTTCTAGCCCCTCCCTTCCCGCGCGCCCTCCGCGGCTAAGCCCGATTCGATCATCTCGGTTCCCGACCCTGTTTTCTCTTGTTTGGGCGTCAAAATATTCTGGTGATTCTGGGAGGTTGGGAGCTAAAACTGGCATCACACTCCCGCCCCGCTATCCCAGATGGCCAGAACCCAGAGAATCTATCCGGCGCAATGGGTGATCTAGAATAATACTGTAGGTTGGGTTTTGGTGTCAGGGGATTCGGGACTCGCAATCTCTGAGCTTCACATTTGATTCCCATTTTTTTGAGATCGCGATCCCTGTTACGCCCCCCCTGTGATATCCAGGATTTTCTGAGAATTTACCCTCGGAGGTAGGCATTCTCCAGATTGCGCCGGAGGGGGCTGCAAACGCAGCATCCGGCTTGCACGGTGGGAGGACAACGGGAGAGGCTGCGCCAGAAACCTCCTCAACGAGAGTTGGGTCAAGCTGGGTCAAGTTCCGGCAGGAAGACCAAAGGGTTATAAGTACCCATTGCAAGGTTAGTGAACGGCTGATTTAGGACAACCTGGAAAAGAATCCCTGTCTGGTATGATATCATCTCACTGGGTGGTGCTTGCACGAGTCAAAGCGAGTGTTAGTTATGGAAGAGCATGTCGCTGATTTCATGCGAAAATAACGTATTTAAGTGGAGCCGAAAGGGTTCTCCGTTTGTGACGGAGGGCAATTTTGGGCAGAGGAGAGTTTGTTAAAGCGGGATCGAAATTGCTTTAGTGATGGAGCAGTAAGAGCACAAATTGCCTTATTGTCGGACCTCTTCCGGGTCGCGGCTCCTTTGGTGGGTTTTTGACAGAGCGGTTAGCACAAGTCACCGCCGTTGCGCTCGAGGTCTTGGAGTGGTTCAATAATGGAAGGTAAGATTACCATTAGGAGAACTGTGGTTTGGGCCGTAACGATGAACACGATAGGCAGCAGGGTTTCGGATGAGATAATTTATCCCGCGACTCAACTTTGAAGGAGACGAAGAAGGGGAAAAGAAGCCAGAGCAAATGAGAAGGGAAAATCCATCACCAGCTCTCGCCCCCTGGTCAGATAATTCGTCTTGATCTCTCTCCCGCGGTTGGTATTCGCGCCCCTCGATACAGCAATTCCATCCAGAATTTCAAGGAATCTGTGACGGATAAACAGCACAGCATAATTGGGAATGTCTGAGTCGGTCCCCGCGAGTCCATTCTCACATCGAGCTGTTGCCATATATCTCAATCTCTACTTTCCTGTTTGGGGTTGGTAACAGAGGACATTTTCGGGATAGTGATCAGGACTCCCCGGGGAAGGGCTTCTTAGTGTCCCCCGCCATACCTGGATCTAGGTCTTTCGCTGCGCGGAGCGCGTTCGCCTTTAACCCTTGGTTACCACAGCGCCCCGGTCGGTGGTATGACATTGATTTATTAAAGTGGAAGTTACATGAGACTGCCTCGCCTCAATTTTCTATCGGTAATCTGTGGATTCCGATTTTGATCTCTGGGCATGCGATCTAGCCTCGGAGCATTTCTATCCAACCACTTGCCGGATTAGCTTGGTACCCTGGCGCTGCCTTGATCACCGCAATCTCCCACCCACCAATTTTGCCCGCCAAACCACACATTGTTGGGTGCCGGCGACACTTGTCTCCGCTGAAGCGGTCGAGCCACTAGACTCTTGGTGAACCATATACCAGTATAGCACTCGAGTAAACTAGACTACGTGGCGTGTGGTGAGATCCTGCGGGAGGAGGGACGCCCGGTACAGGAGTACGAGTATTTTGCGAAGGGTGTGAAGTTTTTGAGTGCGGACTTGCGTAAGCCGTTGGACCCGTTCGATCATGGTGTTTTGAGTTGTACGAGTGGGCTGGGGGGTTGCAGGGTGGCCTTTCTCGGCGGGGAAGGAGTGGCTGACCGCGTTAATGCGGGGCCACAACCGATGCCTGGCGGGACCAATCCAGTGCTGCTGCAAAGCGCCCCAACTGGTTATGGAGTCGTTACTGTAGCTTACTACTCTAATATCTGTTTTTCGGCCGCCCACCCGGGCATTCTCCACGTATTACCGGCCCCCCACTCTCCTTAAAAACTCTTGAGAAGCACAGTTAGATTAGTTGTCTCAGACGGAAAGCATAATATATAGTCGGGCCCTGCTGTCCCGGGTCTTGACAACCCGGATGCCTCACTATCTAGTATGAATCATTGCTAATCCTAAGCCTTTATGCACCAAAGCCTGAGCTCCCGCACTGGACCGGATGTATTCCTTAGGTTTTGGCCATCCGGGATAGCTGGAGTGAATGCAACGGCCCCGTCAGAACACAGGGGTTTGGGAAATAACAGCCAAGCATTCGGGAGGGTCTGCGCGCGTAAACGAATTCCCCCCCCCCAATGTTCGGGCATTGTCAGCGCTTCTCGCTTGGGAAGCGTACCGTGGCAGGCAAGTGTGAACCCGAAAAGGAGGTTTCGGGAGATATATTGCGAAAAATCTATGCGCCTCCATCTAATCCAACACCCCCTGTTTTTTTTGGAAACTGCTTGCCCACCTTCTATCAGCACTGTACCGTACTCGTACGGTCGTACCACAATATCAGCGGAAGTCAGCCCGTGGGCCGGTGACAGGTTTCGTCTAGACTGGTCAAGAGAATTCCAGGTACCATACCAGTTGTGGGATCCGAAACGTCCGGCAGTGCCGATCCTACCCATTTCTAGAAAACCCTAATCCTCCTGGGGAACTTTTGGCACGGGTCCGGAGATTGTGAGGCTACTAGTAGCTAAGGTACCCAAATGGGGTTTGGGATGTTTTTTTTAATTATCTTAAACTTTCCCAGGGTGCTATACCTGTACTAGTACAAGTATCCATCTTATCTAAATGATACTGCTTCTATCATACAAGCCTGTACGACAGTAGTATCATAGTACCAAAAGGGGAAGTTTCAGAATGTGCTGTATGTAGGATTACAGGTACTATGAAGTGTCGACCGAATAGTAATACCTTCCACCCCCACGGAGAGTTTTCACTGCGCTCTCTAGCCTAGGAGTAGTGCTTACGGTATTCCAAGTGTTATAGGTGTATCCCTTGTTCGCGCCGGAATAGCCAGGTTCATAGCCAGGGACACTACATCATGTTTTGGGGGATCCCGAATTTTATGATCCAGTACTCTAGAAAATTAATGTTTCCCATGAGGCTGGGTCATTCGAGCAGATATATAACCCGAAATAGCTAGCTGCCGACTGATCTGGAGGGAGTGGTTCTTGGCTGTGAGTTTGACCGTTTTAGGGCAACCGAGGGATATGGTACGGTAATCGAGTATCGAATTAATTGGGCAGGCGGTTTCCCGCTCGTCACCACCCGCCCCGTTTGGATCTGGCTGGTCTGTCTGGCCGATGTGTTGAATCTGGTTTAGATATAGCGGGGGAGGAAAAATTTCCCCTTTTCGGGTTCTGGGTATGACGCTCTCTGCCTGTGCTAGCAAGTTGTGTCACAAGTTGCGGGAGGGGGAGTGGTTCACGTGAGGTCACTCGGAGAGACAATGTGGAGCGACTGGATCACGGATCACAGGCCATCTTGGGGGGCTGGGCGGTAGCTCATTTGTACGGTATTCCCTGGATTGGGTGAGAGCTGGGAGTAAGTTATACGTGCTGAGCGCGCCATCACAGATTGTGTATGTCTTTCTAGACACTTGCAGCCACTTCCCCGGTTATTAGACTGAAAGTTCGGTGATATATTGGTTGTGGTTTTTATTTTTATTTCCCACTCTAGAAATGGTGTTTTTCGTAAGTTTACAAGAACAGGGGTTATTCAACCATGGCCACTTTCCCCTCAGTGAGATATTTAGTTGTCATAACAAGCATGGCGAGATGCCGGAAGAATAGTTGGTGTTTTGAGGCTTGTATGAATTGAGATCGGGAATATTTCTGAATATGCACCTTTTTTATACGGGCTGCCGAATAAACTCCATGTCCTAGAACTGGGTTTCCGACCTCTCCTACTAAATACTTCTGTGGTGGGAGGTTGCTAGACCCACCGATGGTGCAAGTAGTGAAATATTTATCGCTGGATTCTCGGCTATTTGAATGTATACTCGGCTATATACTTGGCGGGGATCGTGAGGGGGTTGGTCATTGAACTCGAATTGCTCATATTAGTTTTTTTCTCACTATTTGCCGTGGGGTTGTTATTCTGGGGGGTACGATGGGTGACCAACGGTGAGTTATCTCCAGGAATCGTAGTACACTTCTGGCATACCATCAATTGCCGCCTCCGGAGGTGCCATTGGAGAACCCCATTGGCATCAGAACCGGGTCCGGGAGTGATGTTAGGAAAAAGGAGAGAGAGGTACCATATCCGAGAACTACACAAGCGATAGCCCCCCTCCCCGGTATAACCTCCAGCCGCGGTTTGTCTACGATCGGCATTCAGCGCTTCCCCTATTGCCTGGATCCTTCAGAGGTGCAATTATCCAAGGGTGTGCATGGATGCCTTCCTCCCCACTTTTCATGCTGCCCGGAGGTTCGTTAATAATGATATCGCGGCCTATCTCTGCTGCCCGGAGCCCGGAACCTGAGGGCGGCGAAAAAAAGGCACCTCCACGGGAAGTGCGGAATGTTTTTCCGGGGGGTTTCGGTTCTGAGGTGCACCCTCCATTGGGTAAGTTCACTGGAACGGTTAGGTTCTAGAGGTCCGGTCATGGAATGTTCATAATCTGAACACTTCTGAAGGGCATAATGTAAATATATTTGCTGTCTGAGGCTAGTCCATATCATTCACGTTTATTTCCACTTCTGGGGTAGGGAGGCTGGAGAGGTTAGCTCCGTAGCGCGACACCGGAGCAAATATCTTTGCGTTAGTGACGGCCTTGTTCTCCTCCCTCTCCCCCATCTCCTCCTTTTCTCTAAGCGGGTGGGAGGGTTGGAAGTTCCGCCCTAACGTTGTTATAGTCCGCCAGCGATGGAGTTTTATCGCAAGGGTTAGGCGGGCTATGATAAACTGCCCTCTTGGCGCCAATTCACCGCAGTTTCCTGACAGATGATAAAGACTCAGTTTGATTCTACTGGTATTCCGTTGAGGCTGAGGGTAGCGAATCCTTGCCTTATAGCATTGCTTTTAGATGAGTATTATACTTAGCTTTCCAAGCTGGCACCATTGTGGGCATTCTTGTGCAAGGTGTTTGGATACCTATGGAATTTTACAGTAATTTTGCCTCCATCCATCGTAGACGGCTTTGAAGACACTACTATTATGCAGTTCGGCCGAAGGGCTGGGCGAGGGGGGGGGGGGGGTGAAGTGGGGGGAAGTGCTGTACCTGTGAAAGATTTCTTTTGCAAATGCAAATGCCCCACTTCAGCCCAGGTACAGTCGAGTTCTGTATGTGCGGGCGCAGTTGACACAAGACACTAAAGAGGGAAAAGCAAATAGCTACTGCTTGTATAGGAAGTAGAGCACAGATATTTGGAGCCCTCTAGCAAGAACTCATCCAGTACTCCGAAAGCATTATATAGCTGAAATATCAAGGGCCGCTACTCTCCTTAGTCTGGGAATATTAGGGAGTCGTGGGCAGTCTTCTATCTAGACCCGGCACCTCGGCTGCCAATCGTTGTCCGGGGCTGATATCGCTTCGCCCCGCTTTTTTAAATATTGACTATAAGAGTAGGGGAGGCCCACATGGAAATCTAAGTGGATCAATGATAGACAGAGTATAGCAGCGATTTGCTAGGCTCTGCCCACAAATAAAATTCGCTATAGCGGAAATGTTTGCAGGCCTCGAGCCATTTAAACTCCGTGCATGTCGTTCCGGGCCGGTGGACTGTTGTCTGCTCTGCCTACCCCCCCCCCCCCCCGGGGCGTTTCACATCCTTTAGCATTAGGTGCCTATATAATTTCCAGAAATATTCCTATTAGAAGTTAGCAGTGATTGCTAAGCTGTAAAGAACCTTAGCTACAAAACGGGTCATGTGCGGGGGGAGAATGGAAAATTGTTGGAAACGCTTGGATAAGTGGGGCCTACCTATCTCTACGTAAATCTTATTAATCAGTGAGGGTGTGGACCAGGAGGAATAGGACGGGATGAATAAAACTCCGCCAGGAGTTCAGGCGCTCAGAGAAGTGGTATGGCATTATATGATTTGGTTAGGCGCTGCTGTATATAGTGGAAATTCTTGACTTGGGGTCTGGGTTTCGGTGAGATTGGCACGGATTGAAATATTGTATTTTATGGCTAGACGCCTTTATACATGAGGACTTTTAGTATAAGTTAATTGCGTCTGGAAGTGCTGGCCATGGCAGTAGTCCTATATATGGGGGTGTTGTGGACGGGCCAGTCACACCTGGGCATTATTTTGCGTGCCCAGGTGACTGTATAGATATTCTCTTACACAGACAATTATAATTTAGTTGAACGGCAACAGCCGTGAGACAAGAGAGCCAAAAAAAAAAAAGTGCGGTCTAAGATAGCCTAGTAGTAGGGTGTGAGTGAGATATGGAGATACAGTAACGGGACTCTGCCTAGATTCGAACCCTCTCGGGCACTAAAATATCCTTTAGCTACAGGCACATAATCCCATGACTCTGCCAGCAATGTGATAGTAGTTAGCTTTGATTAGATATTAGTAATATAAAATTGCTACCTAGGGCTGAATTTGTCATGCCCATCTATCATGGCAGTCCATTGTTCTATTACCGTTCGTTTCCTTAGAATTTTCGACAATTGGGAAAGGGTGTTCCGATTGACTTCATTTTACTTTTAAGGGTTACGATTTGTAATTGACAGGACGGAGATTGCCGGGAATTTTCATTCCGGCCCCTCATTGTCTCCGGCTTCCGATTTTTAAATGGCAAGTAATGGAATGAGAAGGTGGGAGACGAGTCACTTTGCGGAGATCGGGTTTGTTAGTGAACAGCTATTTCTGGTATAATCATGCACTACCAGTGAGTTTATTTTACCTTTATCATAGGTATTCATTTCATTATGCTTTAACCTCAATCACCTAGATTAATTCAGAATTCTTGGGTGTTCAAACGGTGTCTTCATAAATCATCACTCGCCTACCTCTTTCTACCGGCCTAGACTGGGGACATTAATACTAGGGTTATAGAGTTTATAAAACGAGGTTTTTACAGATTTGCCTTGATCCAGCTTCTTTTACTGTGATCCCCCTAGGACATGTGTACCAACATACCATCGGCATTTTATCTCTCTTTTTTTCCCATAAAATATTACGCTGCAAGTATTCAGGATATCTTAAACTCACCTATCATCTCTGCTAGTCATTGAGCTAAGTCAAAGAACAAATACTAGCACGGGACAGGGACTTTCTATAAGAAAAATAAAAATAAAAGTTAACAGTTCCGGCTTGGATGATCGGAGGTATGAATGTGAAGAATGCTGCAAGGGAATCCTAAACACAGTTTCGGAAGAGCGGTATTTACGAAGTTTGAGTGAGATTGTTTGAAGAGCACCTAGCCTAATACTAGTCGCCTTGGAGTTGTTTTTCGCTGATGCATCGGGATTCTGTCAACCGTTTTTGTTCTGGGATATGCTAGTTATATTGAGCACATATCTATCTCGTAGATAGAAGAAAAGGAGGAGAAAAAAAAGAAAAGAAAGTAGAAAGAAACAGAATCTAGAAATACACTAAAAGGAGAATTGATGGGTAGAAAAATGACGACCGAGTTGAATGAGATAAGAAAACGGCTACAATCTGGACCTTCTCACTGGGGCCTTCTCATGGAGAACTTAATTAACAGTTCTCGCAATTCTTGGCTTAGTGATGCTAGGGAACACTCATGGATTGTGAGTCAGACTAGCCACAAAACTGCAAGGAATTCTAATCTAGCCTTTAGCGAATCGGGATCGCGATAACTTCTGAGCTTGGGTTTTATAAACGCAACACCTAAAGAGGAAGCGAGAGGTTATCAGTATCGTGCACTGGTGGCCAGGGTGAGCTCTTAGAGGTGGATCCGGTGGGAGGAGCTGTTAGTATGTCTAACATGTTGGGCTGTTCCGGGCGCGGTGTAAATCAAGAGTTCAAAACGAGGGCGGTATCGGACCTTTTCGGTGTTAAGGAGCACGGGGATTTGTGCAGTCAACCAGGACGGAGCGGGTACGGGGACTGGATAATTTGTGCGGGGTGGACAGCAGTGTTTGTCGGTGGAACGGGGTGGAACGGTCTCTACGGTTGGTGAGGGGGACAGCGGGGTCCTAAAAATGACCTGTGTGAGCAACCGGTGGTCGCAAGACTGCATGGATCTGCTATCCCTCTCCTGCATAGTAGTCTCTTAAAACACGGACACTCTTGACCTACTAGTATGCAATGACGCAGCACTTTCCACGCCGCCCTCACTCTCAAGCACGAGGTCAAAACCCTCTGAGGGCTGGGCCTCAAAGTCTCCTTACCAGAGCATATGGCTGGAGCCCGCCAGCTGGACGTGAGGCATCGGGATCGCTGTGGGTGGTGTTGCGGCCTTCTTAGACTGCAGGATTGCTACTACTGATTTATGCCGTTCCGGGAAGCGTGCTGGACCAGTGTTCGACGCCGGATATCCGGTTTATCAAGGTCGAAATCTGCCTGTGCTAGTAATAGTTAAGCACTCTCTCGTCTCCGATCGTAACCGCCGAAAGTGGTATCGAGCCCCAGCTATTAGCTTTGTTGGTGTCGACATATTTCCACCCCAGTAGTAATTTCACCACTACCTCGTTCCAGCTATCGGAGGCCCAAAGCAGGAGGGTGCTGTGGTACTTGTCTAGAATTCTGACGTTAGCGTCTTGCCGCCCCAATGGAAGCTTCACAACACCTCACCACCCATTCGTAGAAGATTGCAAGAGCAGCATTTGGGTGAGCGTGTCTACTCCTGTCGGGGTCAAAATCTTCAAGTCCCGGTATGATACAAGTACTAGTAGTATCATAACTTTACTATCCCGGCATGTCCCCGCGCCCTAGCCCGTTCAGTCGGAAGTTCTGCTCGTTAGGGTCGAAATCTTTTCGTTTTAGTAGAACTCTCTGCTGCCCGATGACTATTTGTAGCGGCTCGTATAAGGACCGTATTGTACGACTCAGGTACTCGAGTAGCCCTCTCCATCGATACCACAGCCCTCCATCTCCATCAAAGCTGCAAAGCGGTGAGGGCCTCCAGAATTCCAAGGATTGATGCACACTGGAGTCCGGTAAACAGGGAGTGGTTTCCGGAACCTCTGGAAGGAAAGAGAAAAGTGTCGGGATTGGAATCCGTCCAACAGAAGCTTAAGGGATATGTGGTGATGATACTGACCAAAGAGCTTTGGCACAAGGGGTTTCGCACAATCCAAGAGCTTCACATTCGCGTGCCCCCCCTCCCAAGATATCATAGTAGAATACGGGACCTGAGAAAGGGGGTGGCTTGAGAGTCAGGAAATGGCTTGACCCGGAGGCCCACGACATGCTGCGGATTCAAGTAACGTATTTGTACTAGTACGGTACTTGTAGGCCGATCCTGTCTCGGTGACTTCCGAGCTCGGGGAGGAAGGCCCGGGAGCGCGCGAAATGGATGAATCGGGCAGCCGAGGCTCTTTTATCCACCGCCACAAGTCCTTGGCAACACACAGTTACGTTGGTATAGAAGGGACGTTGTCGGCATTGAGAGTCGTGGATCCTGTATCGACGGCAAGAGTACTCGTACCGTATGACGGAGCTCATTCGATTTCAAGTGTCTTCTGAATTATAGATCCACATCAAAGTGGTCATTTCGAGTCTCAATTTCTCGCCACCCTGAACCTTTATTCTTTCCACCGCCATTGCTCCGTGCGTATCCCCTAAGCCAGCACCATCCGTCATCGCCTTGCTCCTTTGGCACCTGCAACTGATTGTTGGTTTTGGTAGGATCACCCGCACATCCGAGTGCTGAGTAACGCCAACAGGAATCTGGGCGTGTTCCTGTTACTCGAGTAGCAGGAAACTTGGGGTAGGGGTTTTTTTTTTTAAGGTTGGCGATCCCACACTTCCGCAATCTTTTCTAGGATATTCTATAGTGTTCGTCTTCAGGCTAACTTAATGTCCATCGTATTAGGGATTGTATCTTCATCAAGTCTACCGGTAGCTCGGATACATGGGATGATATCGCTTTCCTTCGGACTCTAAACTACCGGTACTCGACTAGATGGAACGGTTACTGTTGTACTGGCGCACTTTTCTACCTCACCCCAGATATGAGATCTTCCAGTCAAGAATAGCCTAGTGGCTGGGGACCTGCGGAGAACTTCACGGGGTAAACTGAGTATCTTAGGCTAGTACGCTTCGGCGCACTGTTCTTGGGTATCAATGCCTATTATAGTGTACTGCGAGGATAAGATGGTCCATAGAAGCCCCGTGGCTTCCGGAAGTTGTACTGCCCGACCACCAATTACCTTTTTCTTTGCTTGGAACGCCTGGAATATTTCCTCAGCAATTTTTTCAAACCCACCAGCAACCTGCGCCAGTAGAGTACCCAACACCCGCCGGTCGCTGGCCCCCTCCGGGCAGCAGGGTCGGGACAAGATGCGACAGCCGCATTTCCTCCCCCAGCATGGTCGGGAGCGGTGTTTAAATTGACTATGTAAAAGCCATGGTGATTCGGCATAGTTACACTATAGTTTGTCACTCTGGGAGAAACGAGAGTCTGCATCAAACCGAACAAATTTTCTAAACGGTTATATACATATGCAAGGGCTATCGTCCGACTTTTTAGATGCAGAGGGCCTTCCAAAATTTCCCGTTGCAGCTTAACTTATCAAGTATAGGACCTTGTGATGAGCGGGGGAGCTGTTGCCATGGCAACCGGTAATAATAGTACCGTACTCGTAGTAGAAAAACAGCGTGTCTACCGGCAATGATACGGTAATAACTCTTAAGCCGTGGTGCAACTCTAGGGCCTTGCAGCACCTTCAGTTGGTGGTGATTAAGCTCCAAATAGGTCCTGGAGTATTACAGAAATAAAATGACTTCATAAATTTGAGAAAAAAAATACCAGAGGACTAAGAACAGTGAAAAGTGAGGCTTTTGCCCGCTAAATCACAATGACCTTGCTTAGTCACCTCATTACTACTGATGGCCCCAAGGGATAACCCATCAGCATCACTGTGCTATTAGAGAGTTTGCTCCCGCAGACCTAGGTGGCAGTTATCACAAAAAGGACCTGGATGCTAGAAAGAGTTTGCACGTAGGATCCAGGTGACTTGGCGGCCAGGTTACAACAACTGAGTGCAATCTGAGGTGTTGATAGCCAGAGCAGAGAATGTAGAATCAATATTATTACATGACTATTGTATTTTTCATATCATTTATTTCTCTTAGAGCTGCTTTGCACTTATCTCTCTTTGGTATCCATAGAAATATGTCGGTGTTGTATATTTTTGACGTTGTTTCCTAAAAACTTACAGTACTCTCGGTCTTTGAGGTTGGCCTCTGGCCCAATCTTCACGTGATGCAGTCTGCATCTTGTCAACTCCTGCACTTCCGCAACAAAATAGAGTAGCGGTGTCAGATTGGTCTCCGCGATTATCGTCCCGCTAGTATCGGAATTCCTCGGTTTGAAAAATACAGTCTCCCACATTGTCGGCCCGGCGGATTCTAATGTCGTGGTGCGCATAGGGGCTCAAGCGGAGATAGCCATGTTAATATTTCGGCCAGATCGTCGGTCCGAGAACGGTGGATCGAGACATTATTAGAGGAGTTGGTGTTATTGAATGAATTGGTATTATTAAACTGCAGTAGTTGGTGTTGTTGAAACTCTTGTCGAGATAACTAGGCATTATTTTGATTCTCAGGTTACCGCTACGAGTACCGGTATTGGATTGGAAAGGTTGGCTTGGGGTCGGTCGGTGGTGTTGAGCACTGGGGGGAGGCGGGGTCTGTTTTGTGGCTTTGGTGCAAGTGCAGTACAGTCGCACCCCGTTGTCCCGGACCTCGCTCTCCCGGATTCTTCGCTGTCCCGGATGAATTTCTATGAATTATAAATTTCTTTACACCAAAACTGAACCTGTTGTCCCAGATAACTCGCTGTCCCGGACGAATTCTTAGGATTTTGGCCATCCAGGACAACGGGGTGCGACTGTAGTTCGTGTACAAGTACGAGTAGTGTTCAGGGGGCGCTGCCATCCTTGATCCCCGGTTTTAGGGCGGGGGGACTGCGGTGCGAAGAGGGCAAGGCGTGTGCTGGAATTTGTGCGGTATCATACGAGATGGTCCGAGCACTCCAAAACGTGCATGAGGCTGAATTTAAGGTATCATACTGTATCATACTCGAGTATTATGTGGTTTTGTTCTTTGGAATGTTAGGACCTATGATACCACCGCTATTTAAATTTCAGGGGTTATTATAAATGGGGTTTTAATAGAAGTATATATTTTATGAAATATAATAACGGAAAACATCAGGGGAAAAAAACCTTTGATAACAGAGTAAGTTTAGTCCTAATCCAATTGAAGCATGTGCTCACCGAAAAAGTGTGGCTGCGCATAACTCTTTTATTCAATTTCAAATAATTCCCGGTATGGAGGAATGTGACAACCTTCAATCCACATGAAAAAATGACTACCGGTACACTGTTCTCCTTGATATTCTCTATCATAGAGGTTTTTTCATGGTACTGTAAGGGTGAAAAGTGTGTTTGCTTTGTTTTCCTTTTTTTCTCTTAAAGTTCTGGGTTTTGTATTGTTGAGTTAGGTTTTTTTTTGAGCTGTTAGGGTTTGGTTGTAACTGGCCATGGTGGTGTGCTGTGGACCAGAGAGGACCTTAAGGGATTTTTTTCCTTCCTCCCTCTTTGGACAAGAGGCGAACCCAACGAAGAGCTGCAGAGAAGAACTTGAGGAAACAACGAACACGAAGCCTGTACCTACGTTCAATCATTCTTCTTTGGTTGTTCTTTCATTTTCTTTGCATCAATCTACCTGTGCGGATCAAATTTCGGAACTCTTTTTCTTGTGTGAGGTATCAATTACCTGTTTGGTTTTGTAAGTGAGTGAAGCTTACCCAATCTGTGTGTTTGGTTTTCCGACCCCGATCCGTCCCTTTCAGTACTGTAATAGAAAGTGTTGATGGTTCTCCATAAATGGATTAAAAATAGCCTAGAGCCTCGTGCACGTTTTGGAGTGCTCACACCGTGTCTACTTCGAGTTTCAAAATTGGCTGGATCGCACACAATAGAGATAGTAAAAATCCACTACGCGATGGAGAAAGCTTGCTGGAATTGTGCAGCGGGTTGCCTCGCCGGCGATACTAGGGAGTCACCGGGTGAAGATGGTTTTGGCATTTGAAAAGCTCCTTCTTTTCGTTGTAACCTCGCTAGGGTGATTGGGGCTTTGGGACACCATAAACTCTGTCCTCTCGACCTCTCCTACCCTAATGTGCTCGAGAGCAGTCGTAGATGAAAAAATGGTTGTTGTGCAGTGTGCGGTGCCGTATTATCTCTTGCGATTCACTATCTCAGCCTGGTGACAAATAGAAATCCCTGTAAATCACGACATCCTTATCCATGCTGGTACTCGAGTACTCGTAACAAATGGCGATGAAGCTAACACTTTCTACTCGCCAAATCCGGAAGTCTGTCCCCGTGGCATAGCCACCACTGGCTGCACGGCAATTACCGGTGCCCTCATCTGGCCTTGATGACAGGAGGGTTATGTCAACACCGTATCTGCTCGTAAGTAAGATATCCCTGAAGGCTAGCGTCTCTGATGGTGCTGAGAGGCTATGAGAAGTACAAGTAAGTGCGGTTCTTTCAAGAGGGGTGTTTTGGGACTTTTTCTCATCTGTCACCCCCTGTGCCCTGATGAGTTGAAAGATCGTCAAGAATGAGAGGTGAGTCACCCTGGCCCGAGCGGTATCATACCCCGGATAATAGGAGGATTACAACGATTGGATACGGAGGTGGGTTTCAATCCATTCCTCGATATGATCGAAAGTAGATGAAGGAATGAAAAAGAGGTCCGAGGGGGGTGGGGGTGGGGAGACAAGCCAGAGGCTCGCTCTCCGTTTGGGTGTTTCCTCTCTCCTCTCCCCCCTCTCCCAACAGGTTGGAGAAGCTCCTTAAACACGAGGATGGAATTAATACAAAAAATAGTATCACGCGACATGAATACGAATGTCCGCGCACCTCACCATGAGCCTGTTCGTATGTCTCGCGGCGGGGTGGAGGGGTGGTTTGTGTGTGGGTGAAAACAGGGAAATGTAGATATTGAATACCGTACTTTGGAAACAGCTTCCTGATATCTTGTGTGGGAGGGGACCCCGGCAAATGAATGATCTAGGGAGGGAGCGGGGACATTTTCTGCCTTTTTCTTTTGTTCCCAGGAACAAATTTAGGCTTTACGTGTAGAGTTCGAAGGAATTTGGACTTCTTTTCCGGGATTTTTCTCGGAATGGAGTGAAGTTAAGGTTAGGGTTATGTCCTGCCTCGCCTGGAGATGTCACTCATTCTTTTGGCGCCTACCGGTATGTCACCATCTAAGGCAGAGATGACTAAGGCACTCCCTCAGTATTCTTCAGTGGTGATGAGCGTAGGTATGATCATACTGGGAGCATAGGTAACGGTCTAGGTTTTGCACGTCTACGAATTTGTAGTACCTAGCAAAAGTTGCTTATTAACTTATATCTCAAACCACAAATAGTGTGGCAAGAAATTTTCAAGAGTTTCAGCAGTCCGGGAGATACTGTACGAGTATTGTCGCTAGCTTCTTTGTGCTGGGCAGTCTATGGTATTCGCTGGAGGCCCACGACGGTTGTACCGTAGTAGAGATTTTCTCTTCATGGACTTTTTCCTTGCACATACTCCGTACTCGTACGGTACTCGAGTAGTCATAAACCACCACTAGCGAGTTCAGGGACTGTTCTTCCCGTGAGGGTTCAGCGGAGGCAGTGCGACGCCGGGAGAGTTCACAAGGGAGTTAGCTGAAATTTTTTTCCTGGTGGACTGGTAGCCTGATAGCGGGGGTGTCTACGTGTACCTTGACTCTGCACTAGCGCTCGGGTACCAAAGGCAGCATGCGCGGGGGTATGATACCGGTAGGCTACAGTCACTTCTAGGGATCTTTTTTGCACTGCCTCCTTTTTAGCCGGTCGTTCAGTACCGTACTCGAGTACTCGTACTTTGTCAGGGATCTGCAATCCTGGGGGGTAGAGGAGGTATATTCTATTGGCTGTGCTGCGATTGTTTTCCCCCACTGCCCAGAAATAACTTTAAAAACTCACGATGCACCAGCAGGGATAACATGTACGAGTACAAGTACGAGCACTCCAGTATTTGCACCGTGAACTAGCGCCCAAAAGAGGTATAGATCAGAACAACTGGTTTTGAGCCCCATTCTGACAAGCAAACATTTGCATCGTATTCGGGAGACCGTGCTGAGTTTGGGCGGACTGGAGACAATATACCAGCGTAGGCTGAGTAACACTCTCTAAAATGGTACGCATGCTGGTATGATACTCGAGTATCCTGCGTCTAAGACCACGCACCAAGTGTTTGGCTGGATAGCAGGTTTTTCGAGTTTTTTTATATTTTTTCTGGGTAGTGCGTATTCAATCACTTATAACAGCCGGATGGTGAGAGCCTCACTGGGTTGAACAACAGGGCGTACCGGATTTCTTCCCCTGTCGTGCTCGTAGTCGATGGTATTTCTTACCATAAAGGATGAAAAAAAGACTAGCCCCAGAGGCTGAGCTGCACAGGGGGAGTAGCGAGGCGCCGCTGTAATTTCTTGGTTATTTTTCCCCCTTTTTCTGTGTGAGTTCGGAGCCCTCCCTATAGCTGTATAAGAACTTAAGGTTAACTTATTCTGTAGATTGAGATGCGTGGGCAGTAGTGTTGAGGGCGATGGAGAGATAGATTCTGAATTTAGTTTTTTTTTTTTTTTGCTTTTTTGCCCATATAGTGTATTTTCAATCCAGTTATCATAGCGTGTTTTTGTGGATTTTCTGAAGCCCTCCAGGCCTTCGAGGCGGGGGGGTTCGTGAATTCGAGCTCCAAAGCCTTCCGTGAGGATTTTTATCATCAATCCTTGCTTCGACCCGACAGTGAGGAGATACTCATCTAGCCCCACGGCACAGTAGTTGAGCCAATTATTCTTCTAAATGAGATGTGCTTAGGGTACTCGTATACTAGGCAGGGAGTCAAACTCTTGAGCATGGGCTGTTAGGCGAATCAAATTTTTTAGGTGGTAGGGGGGTGCCTTGAGAATCATGAACCGGGAAGGGCTAAGCATGTCCAAAAGGGAAGAAGCAAGCGTGAGTGGCCTCAGCCACTTATATGTCGCCGAGTGCACATACGCTCGAGCAGTGCAGGATATTGAAAGGGCCAGAGCGCGTTGGTGATCCGAGCTTTCATACGCCTTCCAGCCTGGCCTCGTTCTTACTTTAGAAAAATTAGGCGAGTCGAATGTCGTGCACTACCGGTACTTAACTCAACACCTCCACTACCGGTAGTACATTTACTCGAGCTGTTCGTACCACATCACGAACAAACCCACGCCGAACTCTCTACTTTTTTCAAAGACCCTGAATTTACCTGCAAGAGAATTAAAGAAGAGGTGGAGAAATAGTTAAGCAGCAGAAGCAGCTGCACGGAAGAAAGGAATACCCGGTAGCAAGAGAGGTAAGCTACAAGGAACTATGCTAGACAAACAACTCTCTAATTTTGCGCGCTCCTTGTTAGAATTTTGAACCATCAGGGCCTTAAGGAGAAATATCGGGCGACAACCGCCGGAGGTAGGGGCAGCATTCAACTGTGCAGCTCCCTACCCTGCAGAGACCCGGAGTCAAGTATACTTGAATGCAACAGAGTATTGGGAAGCCTAAGTACTTTGCCGGGTACCATAGGTATTGAAAAAATCTAGTCCCTGTCCTAGCTTATGCTGACTTAGGTATGCTTGATTATTAGATTCCCATCCGTGCAAGAGCTCCTCTTCCGCCTCTGTATATATCGGCCCGCGCCATTAGATCACACACCAGATACCATAGCAATAGGGTGTTAGACAGCACTAGAACTAGCAAAAAGCCTGGGGGAATATTCAATGTCCCACCTGTGAATTCCGGTATAATATGGCACGATTACCGGGTGCTAGAGGTGTGTGGGGTTCTGGGGGTGGGACGTTCGGTCAAGATCTAGGAGTCACTGGGCGGCAGGAGGGTCTGCTTGACATGATGGAAAGGGGCGATGCTCTATTTTCTCGATATAAGCAAACGGGTGACATGATCTTCCTGAATGAGGCAATAGTTCATGCTGAACGCGCTATTCCAGAGATAGCCCCCTTCTGCCCTAATCGAGTTATGTTCTTAGCTAAGTTGAGGAAAATGTTTGAAAGTAAATTTGAGCATACCGGAGATGTAGTAGATCTCGACATGGCATGGGTCTGGGGGATGGAAGAGATGGACGAAATACCACGGAACATGATTACCTA
This sequence comes from Tuber aestivum, assembly GCA_900010015.1. Classification (NCBI taxonomy): domain Eukaryota; kingdom Fungi; phylum Ascomycota; class Pezizomycetes; order Pezizales; family Tuberaceae; genus Tuber; species Tuber aestivum. The sequence continues at coordinate 209,329 of LN891119.1, read as the reverse complement.
TGCAGACTCATGCAGCAGCATTCTCAGCATACGGCGTCAGGTGGAGAGGGCGCGCCTTCGGCCCAGGTTACCAGGTCTGGAGTCGCTGAGAAGATATAGGCGGCTGGGTAACGTGGCCGACCTGAACGAAGCAATCGTTCAGATGGAAAAGGCAGTCGAAGAATGCGCTCCGGGCAACCCGGCTCGGATGGATATGCTGAATAACTGGAGTGTCATGTTGGGAACAAGATTTGAGCAGCTGGGTGATATAACTGATTTGGAGTTGGCGGAAGCCATAAATCGGGAAGTTATGAGAGAGACTTGCTCTGGCGACCTGATACATATAAACGCACTTGGGAACCTGGGAAGAATATTCTTGGGAAAGTTTGAGCATATGGGAGACCTTGGAGACCTCGAAAACGCCATCAAGCATAGCGAGGATGCGTTAGCTGCTGCCCCCCTGGATCACCCCGATCGAGCGAGCAGACATCATAACTTGGCACTCAGTTTCTCTGCGAGGTTTGGGCGAGTCGGAGACCCTGGTGATCTTCATAAGGCGATTCGGCATGGTGAAGAGGCACTAGCTTCTGCCCTCCATGATCATCCCGATCGAGCAAGTATATACAGTAGTCTGGGATTTCATTTCTCTACGAGATTTGAGTTAATGGGCGACCTTGGTGACCTCCGAAGCGCCATTAAGCACAGCGAAGCGGTGCTAACTGTTACTCCTCAATACCACCCCAATCGAGCGACTATTCACGACAACCTGGGGATTAGGTTCTCTACGAGGTTTGACCTGGTGGGAGACCTCGATGATCTCGAAAAAGCGATTAGGCACAGCGAAGAGGCACTAGCTGCTACCCCCCCAAATCATCCCGATCGAGCGAGCAGACACGGCAATTTGGGAAATAGGTTCTCTAGGAGGTTTAACCGGATAGGAGGACTTGATGACCTCGAAAAAGCGATTAGGCACAGCGAAGAGGCACTAGCTGCTACCGCCCCAGGCCACCCAGATCGAGCGGCAAGGGACAGTAACCTAGGAGCAATGCTCTCTATGAGGTTTGAGCGGGTAGGGAACCTTGGTGACCTCCGGGACGCCATTAAGCATAGTGAGGAGGCACTAGCTGCTACTCCTGAAAGTCACCACGATCGAGCGGGTAGACATAGTAACCTGGGAGCTATGCTCTATGTGAGGTTTAGGCGGGTAGGAGACTTGTGTGACCTGGATAGTGCCATAAAGCACATCGAAGAAGGACTAGCTGCTACCTCTCAAGGTCATGCCGATCGAGCGACGATGCACAATAACCTGGGAACAATGCTCTCTGCGAGGTTTAGGCGGATAGGGGACGTTAGTGACCTCCAAAACGCTATTACGCACAGCGAGGAGGCACTGGCTGCTACTCCTCAAGATCACCCGGATCGAGCGCGCAGGCACGGTGACCTTGGGAACAGGTTCTCTACGAGGTTTGAGCGGATAGGGGACTTTGGTGATCTCCGAAGGGCTATCAACCACGGCGAAGAATCGCTGGCTATTACCCCTCAAGATCACCCTGATCGGGCTTGCAGGCACAATAACTTGGGAAACTGTTTCTCCATGAGGTTTGGGCGGGTTGGGGACTTTGTTGACCTTCAAAAAGCAATTAAGCACATCGAGGAGGCGCTAGCCGCTACCCCTCAAGATCACCCCGATCGGGCGGTAAGGCACAGCAACCTTGGAGCAATGCTCTCTATGAGATTTGAGCGGTTAGGGGAACTTGGTGACCTCCAAGACTCCATTAAGCACAGTGAGGAGGCACTAGCTGCTACCCCTCAAGACCACCACGATCGAGCGGGTAGACACAGTAACATGGGGGCCATTCTCTCCGCGAGGTTTAGGAGGATAGGATGTCTTGACGACCTCCAAAGTGCCATTAAGCACATCGAAGCAGCATTAGCCGCTACCCCCCGAGATCATCCCGACCGAGCTGGTAGGCACAATAACCTGGGAGGCATGTTATCAACGAGGTTTGGTAGGATAGGAGACCTTCGAGACCTCCAAGATGCGATTAAACACGGCGAAGACGCACTTGCCGCGACCCCCGAAGATCACCCCGATCGAGCGCGCAGACATAGCGACCTAGGAATCAGGTTCTCTATAAGGTTTGAACGGATAGGAGACCTTGTTGACCTCCAGAAGGCTATTAGTCATAGTGAAGAGGCGCTGGCTGCTACCCCTCAAGATCATCCTGATCGAGCGGGTAGGCACAACAACTTGGGAAACAGTTTCTCC